>OZJO01006069.1:0-42356 GCA_900406225.1 Acrobeloides nanus | reverse complement strand
TCAGGGTCAGGGAAGCGTTTTCAAGCTTCGCGAATGCGCGTAATCGATTCCCCGCATGAAATTACCCCCAGAAATATGACTTTGAGGGAGAAATTTAAAAATTTTTCAATTTTCGCTTCAATACACACATCTATTTCCCTGAATCAGGGTCAAGGAAGCATTTTCACGCTTCGGGAATGCGCGCAATCGATTTTTCGCATGATTTTAGGCCTATATAGGCTGTTTTGGCAAAAAAAATTTTTCGAAAAAATTTTCGGAAAAATTTGCATAAAAGCCGGTTTTTTTTGGCCCACCCTGTAATAAAAGAAGTGTATATGACATTCTTAGTTAAATGAACTAGTGTGAGTTAATTAAAACATTTTTTAGCTTTACGAATTTAGATTTTGAGAATATATTGATCTAGTTTAAAAAAATAATTTTTAAAAATGTTCAGATTTTATAGCGCATAGAAAATTTTTTGCTGCTCCAAAAATTTTATCTATTCAGCTGCAAAATCAGCTTTATTTTTATTAAATAGAGGCGCCAAAATGTCCAATACTGACCATTCTAATCCTAAATGTCTTATTTAAAAAATATGGCTTTGTTCTACTCCATTCTAATACGAATGGCCAGTTGGCATATTTTCTTGAGTGAACTCAAAGTGCATTGGTGCCAATCGGATGCCATTCTTATAATAAAAAAATACTCCCGGGCGGCCGAAAATATCAATCTGATATGAGCAAAACAAATCTTTTCCAAATTTGGTTGAGTAAAAATTCTTGTTTTGGTAAAAATGCGTTTGAAAAATGCAAAATAATCCTCCCCTCTTGCCTACGCCACTACCTGGGTTCTCGGTTTTGATATTCATAACGCGATGATTGTATACTCCATTTCCCGCTGAATGACAAACAAGTTGGCGCCCATAGCGCAGTGCAATTGATCACATAGGCAATAACGGCCAAAAGTTCGAGTCCCGCTTGCGTTTAATTGTTTTAACTTTTTTGCCTTTTTATTTAAAAAAGAAGGGCAGCACTTTTTATAATGCCGAGATGAATAAAATGAGTTACATAAATGGTCCCTAGTTACATAATCACGTAGCCGTGGTTATGTAACTAGGGACCCGTTGCTTAGGAAACGGAGATCGGAAGTAAAAACTTCCGACTTCCGGTTCCGATTTGGAAAATTTGCACTAAATTGGAACCGGAAGTTTTTACTTCCGATCTCCGGTTTCAACTTCCGATTCCGGGATCCGACTTCCGGTTCCAGAACTAAGCAACAGACCCCCGGAAGTTGGAACCGGAGATCGGAAGTAAAAACTTCGACTTCCGGTTCCAATTTATTGCAAATTTTCCAAATCGGACCCGGAAGTCGGAAGTTTTTACTTTTTACCAACTTCCGGTTCTGGAACTAAGCAACGGGCCCCAGATTACGGTTACGAGGTTACGTAACCGGTTACGGTTTTAAATACATCGCTGGTTTCAATAACCCAAAACAATTTTCAAATTTAATAATTTTGTTGTCATTTTATTCGTCTCGACGAGTTAAAAAAATGTTTCAACTTCCGAAAAATTCTTAAAAAAATAAAAAGGCAAAAAAGTTAAAGTTAAAAAATTGGACTCAAGTGGGGCTCGAACTTTTGGGCGTTAATGCCTTAGTAATCAATTTACTGCGCCATGGGCGTCAATTTTTTTTGTTTAGCGAGAAATGGAGTATAATCTGGTGTCCTATGTCTACATTAAAATTTTAACATTTTTCAGAAACAAGGACAGCATATCAAAAATTAAATAAAGGGCGTGGCGACAGTTGAGGACGAGCACTTGAGGATGAGACATTTGAGGATGGCTATTTAAGTACGGACATTTGAGGACGGCCATTTGTAAACGGGTCATTTGAGGATGGAACATTTGAGGAACAAATGTGGGATATGTTTTTTAGGCCCTAACTAACACCCATCCTCAAATATTCCGTCTTCAAATGTCCCCTCCTCAAATGTCCGTCCTCAAGTGCCCGTCCTCAAGTGTCAAGTCCTCAAATAGACATCCTCAAATATCTCATCCTCAAGTGCCCGTCCTTAACTGTCGCCACGCCAAATAAAGTTGGAAAATAATCTTCCTACAATAAAGATATATTAAAAAATTATAAAATATGAAAATCTAAAATCCGGAAAAATCATAAATGCTTATACTTAATAGAAAAAGCTTACACTATTCAAATTGATTTTTGCTAGCCCTAGCACACTCACGCATATATACTCCGCTCTTGCATATTAATTAGGACATCGCGGTAGGCCCCATGAGATTATTCAAGTAACTTTAAAAAATTATCTAGAAATGTAGCAATTTAGTTGTTTTTGACTAGAAACAACGTTTCCTAATCTTATTAAACAAAAAAAGTTTAGAAGTCAAATTCAAAAAAAGAATTGTCAAAGTCCAAGAATATGCACACCCTAAATTTGAGTAAAAATTTTCCATCTAAAAGATATAAAATTTCTGTGTATCCACGAAAAAATGTCAATATAAGTATAACCTTTCCCCAGCAACAAATTGCCAATGAGCGGGTCGGGAAAATCATTTTAAAAACCACTTTGTGCCCAACCTAATAAAATCGGACATATATCTTTCAAATTACCGGATATCAATCTGAGATTTGAAGGAAAAATGGACTCGTTAGCGACTCGACGCCACTTTACATTTTATTTTTAAAAAATGGAAATGAGGAAGAAATTTGAGAACTCTGAGGAACAAATTATGATTTGTGATTTTTGAGTTATAATCGTGCTTGATAAAAATTTTGGAATAAAATAAAATAAAAAATTTTGCAGTATCTATTTTAGCGTTTATGTCATTGATTTTTTGTTCTCTGTGTTTTTTCGACATAGGAAACATGATACCCACGCTATTTTTCAATTTTGAATTAAAGGTCTATGCGTATCTATAGTTTTATGTCAAAAATTTTTTTTGCCAAATTGGCCCATTTTTTATATATAGGGGTAATTTTATGCGGGAAATCTATTGCGTGCATTCCTGAACCCTAAAAATGCTTCTCTGACCCTGATTCAGGCTACGTGGTGGTTATAAATATCCTAAGAAAAACCTGGATTTGGATCAGTACATATAATTTTTTCCACTTTAACATTACTGGCCAGCGATTCCGGGTTCTTAAAAACCTGCAATGCCAGCACTAAGCAGAATATTTTCGGTAGGAGAATAGGAACCGAAATTTCAAAAATTTAAGCTCTATTTTGAAAAGTAAATTTTAAACTCATCAAATAAAAAATCGTTAAAACATTTTTTCCAACATGGATTTTCACGGATGAGCAGAGAAGAAAAATGAGCTGCAGAGAAAAATTAAACCAAAATTTGCCCAAGAAATTTGCTTGAGAACAAGCAGTGAGATAATTAAACTCGGAGATGAACCCATTAGAAAATGCCAATTTTGAAGGCATTTTCGCACAAAAAATTGACTCTTAACATTTTCTTGGATTAGACAACATTGGAGGTCTCATTAGCTCGATTTTTTTTGTTGAAAAAAGCGATACCAAGAAAAGTTAACATTGAAAAAGAAGTTTATTTAGTAATATGTGAGGGATTAGCAAGCGGAAGCAAAAAGCAAAAATTGCATGCAATATTTTTTGTATGTAAAGCTGAAACTTGCTCGCCTTTTGGGCACTAGGCCTTTGGTCACGATTTTTGGTCACCGAGGATTTGGTCACCAAAAATAAAGAAAAATCGTCAATTTTTGAGATTTTGGATTGATTTTTTGGGCGCCACCCCATTTGCCTCCACGAACATTTGCCCCACGTTATATAGTTGCCCCACCAACTTGCCCCACGTTGTAGCTTACAACGTGGGGCAAGTTGGTGGGGCAACTGTATAACGTGGGGCAAATGGGGTAGAGCCATTTTTTGCACTCGGAGGTTTTTCCATTTGGGAGAATTCAATGGAATAAAAATTTTTGCATGAGAAATTTTTCTAGGGGTAAAAAATGAAGTACACATTTTATGAGAGTTTTGATTTTTTATAAAAAAATTTTTGACCCCTAGAAAAAATTTTCATTCAAAAAGTTTTATTCCATTGAATTCCCCGCATGAAAAAACCCCCGAGTGCAAAAAATCTCAAAAATTGACGATTTTTCTTTGTATTTTGTGACTAAATCCGCGGTGGCCAAAACTGTGACCATAGGCCTAGTACCGTCTTTTGTGATATTTAATTTTTTACCTACCTTTCATTGGATAGGGAAGTTTAAAGAGCCAAAAAACTTACACATTCCCATTTTAAACTCAAAAATTTAGATAAAATAAAAATATAGCCGCAAATATTAAAATATAGGTTTAACGAGTATAGATTTTATGAGACGAATATTCTTTTGTGGACCTTCAGGAGGCGAGTGACGAGCAAATCAATTCCATCCACACTTGCCTTTTTTTGCAATTTGTTGCTTATCAGCTAGGCACTTTTTGAAAAGAATCGAAAAGCAATAATGCCTCTCTCTAAGCAAACATAAAAACGGGACCTAAATCGTTTAAGACCTAGAATCTATTCTACCATTTGTAAAAAAAATAAATCATAAAATTTATTCTAGGCTTCAGATGTTTACACGTTGCAATAAAACAATAGTCATATTGTTGTAAAGTTTCCTAAAGGGGACGATAGTTACTCGCGGTCGAGAGTCATGCTTTTGTAGTTTCACACGAAAATCGAAAAAAATTGATGAATTAAAAGTTTTGATTATATTAACCTGAGGGGCAATTGCCCCCCATAGTTGAAAAAATTTTCCTAGGACAGTGATATGTTCTGCTGGTATGTCCTATCCATGGGCTACATCGTAGATTAATATTATTCAAGCACTAACTATCTCAGTTTTTATTGTATTTGTTTATGTGACCGTTTGGTTTATTCTAAGGAAGAAAAATGGTATCTTGTTTATATGAAAACTTTTTAAGGCGAAATGACGTCCCATGTAAATTTAAAGGGGTTATCTTTTCCACCCAGCAATATCTTTCCAATATCTTTGTTGCTACAATTCAAAAAATTCTACAAAAATGATTTTCATTCCAATTTCGACAATTTTTTAACTACTGATTTTTGACGTGGAGAATTCGAATTTGACGTCTGTTTGTTCATCTGAACCTGATTCAGGGTCCTTTTTTACTCTGAATCAAGAAATAAGGTTCTTTGTAGAAAAGATTTGATAAATACAGGGTGGTCCCTTTAATTCCGATGATTTGTTTTGCACATAACTTGTTAAATATCGCGCCAAATCATTTACCTTTTTTAAAATAACGCTAGAGACTTTCCATTTCATATGCAAAAGAGATCAGAAGAGATCAGATTATTATCAGATGATGAGTTTATTTTGAAATATGCCATGAAAAGAAATATGTGCTTTTAAGACCATGTAGTTTCCAAAAAATGACCCTAATTAGAATAATTTGATGCGAAAAAATACCCTATTAGGGTAATTCAATGTGGGGAATCGATTGCGCGTATTTTCGAAGCGTGAAAATGCTTCTCTGACCCGAAAAGTTAAAATTTTTTTTGAAAAAAAATTTACCTTAAATGCGACACCTAATGTTCACTAGTACCAACTTTTCTAATAATAGCGGGTTTTTGTTTTGTTAATGCGGGATGCAATTGGTCAGTTGACGATATATACGGTTAACAACATGTTTATGGCTTGATGATAGATCCAAACGTCAAGGCACAAAATTCGCTCAAAGAAACTTCAGACAGTATTTGCAAAAAATGATTAATTAATTGTAAAAAATAGTTAGATTTTATAACTTGAATAATTTGTTGATGCTCCTATTTTACAAAGATTAAAGAGCAACTTAAAGAATGAATTTTCCTGTTTTTTTTAATTAATCGAGAAATGTTGTATACATTTTTATTTTTCAAGAACAAGTTTTTACGAACTTTAAATAAAATTATTACATTTTTGTTATGATACAAGAAGTAAATTTGTTTTTATGCTGCTGTAAAAACAAGATGGACAACTTATATAAATAAGGAACCAATAAAATTTTAAGTACAACAGAAATAAAAAGGTATATGTTTTTGGGCAGTATCACTTTTCGTACAATTTGTTTCGTACGATACTTTTCGTACAATTATTTTTCGCACGGATTTTTCGTACAGGTACTTTTCGTACAAAAGGGAGGGGGCAAAATTACTCGCCAAGGGGGCAAAAAGTCCTCGCCTAAGGAGCAATTTATGCGAGGATATATCGCCCCTTACGTGAGGACTTTTGCCGTCTCCCCCTTGTATTTGTACGAAAAGTCCGTACGAAAAATAATTGTACGAAAAGTACCGTACGAAAACAATTGTACGAAAAGTGATACTGCCTGTTTTTGTAGTTTTTATTTTATTTAACACAAAACACTGTTAGAGTTGTAAATATGGGAAATTCTTGAATTTTAGAAATTTGCATTTTTACATTCCGTAAGGGTGCTCGTTAGTCGTTGTCGCGCCCAAAAAACACTGTTAAATGAGCTGTGAAACGTTGTCGAGCTCAATAAAAAACGCTGTTAAACGTTGTCGAACATTGTCGCGCGACAACGATTTTTCAACAACGCTGTCATCGTTTTTTATGATTTGCATTGAAAATTGCAAATACTTTACGATTTTTCGACAACGTTGTCAAGAATCTCGAGAAATCTCAACAACGTTGTCGAAAAATCGTAAAATATTTGCAATTTTCAATACAAATCATAAAAAACGATGACAACGTTGTCGAAAAATCGTTGTTGCGCGACAATGTTCGACAACGTTTAACAGCTCATTTAACAGTGTTTTTTGGGTGCGACAACGACTAACGAGTATCCTAACAAGACCTTTTTTTATAAAACAAAACGGTGTTCAGCATAAAATTTTACTTAAAAAATCGTCTTTGCCACACTCAACTGTGGAGTGTTAATGTAAACGTTTTCTTACTAATCATAGTTATTTAGATTTTATCACGATGTTTGCCGTATTATTGAATTTGATATTTTTGTGTCTTTTACAAGTGATCGTTTTGGTAACTGCTTTTCCGAATCGTGATGAAAGCTTTAAACCTAGCTCAGGAATTTCTAAATCCCGTGCTGATGTTGTGTCTACTTATTTAGATTTTGGCAGCAAGAAAAGTAAAATACCTGTTGAAATTTTTTAAATACAAAAAAATATTTCAGAACATTGTTGGAAAAATTGGGAATCTTTTAAAGAACACGAAAAATATAGATTTCATCATATTGAATATCAATGTCATGATGGAATTATGTACCCTGAAGGTAGGCTAATTGATTTTTTGACATTTCAGTAAACCTCAATATCATAAATAATTGTATAACATCAAGGGAGTTGTGCTAAAAATTTTTGAAAAAAATTCATTTTTGAAAATTTAAATTTTAGGATGCTTCTTTGGCAACAAGGCTCTAGCACCAGGAGCTATTTATATCGATGATAACAATAACAGCTATCATGAATGTTTTAGGTATGGTATAATTGTTAAATTTTAAACAAATTTCAGAAATGGAACAATCGTCGGCTACCGAGAAGTAATTTGTGACAATACTGAATGCAAGAAAGATATGTTTGAAGCAGAAGATTTGCTAAATTTATTCAGAGTAAAAGAAGAGGAAGAATCGACTGTAAAAGTTGCACAATCACATGTTTTTAAAACAATTTTTGATTTTGGTGGTCCGAGTAATTTTTTCATTATATTTTTAAAATCATGCACAATATATCCCCCGTACCCTAAACTCTTGGATAGCTGTTTTTCAGACCAAATTTGAATCTTTTTCATTTGATTCTAATTCAGGGTATCTCCTCACTCAGGATCTAGGAAGAGTTTTTACGCTAAGAAAACATGCGCAATCAATACCTCGCTACAAAATACCCTCTATATAGATGGTTTTTTATATTAATTTCGAAACTTTTTCATTTGACCCTGATTCAGGGTATTCTCATCCTGGGCCATCAAGGAAGAATTTTCACGTTTCGAAAACAATCACCATCGATTCCCCTCTCCAAAATCCTAAAAAAGGAAAAATCCATGCATCCCTGATTTTTTGGTGCACAGATATGGGCTTTACTCTAAATCAAGAGAGTCCACCCAAATTTCTGAAACACTTTTCGATTCCCCTTGGTCTAGAAAAATATTTTTTATAGATTGTACTAAGGATGGTAAAACATTCAAAGAAAGAGAAGAATATAAGGTTGAACATCTTCGATATCAATGCAAAGATGGTTTTATGCATCCTATAGGCTGTAAAGTTGGAGATAAAGATTTAAATCCCGGAGATGTTTTAAATGATAAAGAAAATTCTAGTTACCATGAGTGTTTTCAGTAAGAGTACAAAAAAGTTAAAATTTGGAAAAAAATTTAGAATCGGAACACGAATCGGATATCGAGAAGTTTTCTGTGGCTCAGAGAATCCATGTCCACGATTTAAAGAAATCCAAATAACAAGATCATAAATCAAAAATTTTAATTGTATATGATTGTTTTTCGTTATATTGGAAAAATTTTTATAATTTTATAAAATATTAAAAAATCATTCTTGCAAACAGGAAAAATTAATGAGGTATAAGATTTTGTCTTGTTGCACTTTTTGGCTCTAGTAAAATGGAAATGCAAAATTGGAAACGCAAAAATTTCTTCGTTGTCTGGCTTTCTGTCGAACTTATCAAAGAGAAAAAACTTTGTGAAAAGACCCTTTTGCTGATTCGGATTCAGAAAAAGGGCCTTTTCACTAAGCTTTTTCTCTTTGATAAGTTCGACAGAAACCAGACAACGAAGAAATTTTTGCGTTTGCAATTTTGCTAGAGCCACTTTTTTCCATTTTCATGAGCCATGCTATAATAATTCTCTAACATAAAAAAGGATAAAAAATGTAAAAAAATTTCAATTTTCTAATTGATTTGTATAAGTTGAAAATGTGCTTGGACTGTTGCAAAGGTCATAGTTACAGACGCAACGAAGGGTTAATTCTACTGTAGGCGATTTCAAAACAGAATGTAATTTTGGATTTATGGCTTTTGGCCAGTCGTATTTCTAAAAAATTCGGATTTTTACTAATAAATTTCTATTTTTAATTTACCAACCTCATATAAGCAAACACTAAGCATCTTATAGATGTTGTCATTTTCTTCATAGAGCTTTTCGAAAGGCTTGTCTAGTTCTTCCGATGTGAGTCCATCAGAAAAGCTTGTCACAAGGTGTTTAGAACCCACCAATGACGGAAATATCGAGCAAAATTTGAAGTTTTCATTTTCGACAATAACGGTTTCTTTAGTCTAAAATTTAAGGATAAATATTTTCATAGAAAAATATTGAAACGAGTTTTTTTTATGAATTTTAAAGTTTTCTGAAAACGATTTATCTATAAAAATTAACCTCTTTGTTAGTTTGAAAACATTTCAAAGCCGAAGAGCTGGCTAAAATTATAGAAAGCACTGAAAATTTCAAGTAGGAGCATACAGTAAAATTTAGAGACATGATTATAGTTATAATAAGAGTAGTAAGAGGTTTTGTCAAACTAAGCACGATACGACTGTTTGAATCCATGAATCCGATTGCTTTTATAGGTTTGAGATTTTATAGTAATTTGCTAATTTTTGATTAAATATTTAGCTCTTTTTCTTATAATTCCAACACCCACACCAGGAAATAATCTTGGTTTTGACTTTTAAATTCAGCTAAAAGGATGTTAAGCGGATTTTCTCAAGAATTCTTTTTAGCTTATTTAATTAAAATTAAAACATTATGCATAATATTGTAAATTTTAAATTATTTTGTGCCAGCTTCGTGATGAAACATAATCAAGAAAATTTTATGCGCATTTTTAAAGCCCATTTCAATCCCAAATATTGGGTAATTCGGAAAGAAACCAGATTTTTATATTATATATAATTTTTATTAAAATTACCCATATAGGCCTAATTTTATGTGGGAAATCGATTGCGCGCATACCCGAATCTTAAAATGCTTTCCTCATTCAGGAAAATTTACATAAAATTCCCTGATTCAGAGTCAAGGAAGCGTTTTCATGATTTGAAAATTCGCGCATAAAATTAACCCAATATAGGAGAAGTCAATCCATAAAAACGTGTTAGGGTGAACCAATTTACGTTTTTTTAAATTGATTATTTTCAATTCGATACACACATAGATTCCCTGAATCAGGATCAAAGAAGAATTTTCACTTTTAAAATGCTCGCAATCGATTCCCCGTCCCCAAAACTCTATGGGTAGTAGTTTTCTAGTTAAAAGTCTAAATTTTTTGATTTTGCTTCAATACTCCAACCCTTCCCTGAAACAGGATGAGGGTAATTTTTTCACGATTCGGGAATTTATAAGCCAATATACCGTAAAAATTCTAATAGAGCCCCATGGAGTTCTATTTTTCAATCCACTAAAAATCCAAAAAAATGAAAAACATAAGGTACCTTATGTTTTTCCCTCTAGGTTGGGGCTCTATTAGAATTTTTACGGTATGTCTGTTTGACTGAAAAGATGTTGAAACTTGCATATAGATGCAAAATTTATTTTTTTGATTATAGTAGAGAAGTTTTAAAAAATTCGCATTTTTACCTATCGTAAAGAAGAGTCTCAAATCGATTTCTAAGCCAAGATATGGATATTTAACTGAAAAGATGTTAGAATTGGCATATGTGCTTTTATCTTTTTTAAAGAACTTTTTTCAAAACTTCGTTTCTGAATAGTGTTCAGCATGAAAAACTGCCATATCCATTTAGTATTAATCTCCCAAGCGTAAAAACGGACCTTCGATACGTGCAAAAAAGTTAAGCAAATTATAGTTTTAGACATAGGCGTAGCCAAGGGGGGGAGCTCTAGCCCCCTGTCGTCCAAAAATTTAATAGAAAAGCGCGATTTTTTAAGGAAAAAAACGCATTTTTTAACAAAATTTACACGTTCAGTCCCCCCTGTCGCCGATTAGCCCCTCTGTCGCAAAATTCTGGCTACGCCTATGGTTTTAGATATAAATAAAATCTTAACTCTAGTATAGTTCGAATGTACAAACCATTACCCAAATGATTTTTAAAGGTTATTACTACTTGATAAAGAAGAATAGATAAAACAAAGTTTTGCTCTATCTATTTCTTTGTATCCGCCAACTTTGGTATGAAGTAAATTTTAATATTTTTGTTGGAGTTTTCAGATTTTTATTGATCTCATATGCGATTATGAACAAAATTCGACGAAATTTTTAAAAATTTGACCTAAAGAGTAAAA
The DNA here is from genome assembly GCA_900406225.1 of Acrobeloides nanus. Classification (NCBI taxonomy): domain Eukaryota; kingdom Metazoa; phylum Nematoda; class Chromadorea; order Rhabditida; family Cephalobidae; genus Acrobeloides; species Acrobeloides nanus. The sequence continues at coordinate 31,142 of OZJO01006069.1, read as the reverse complement.
AATCTAAATTCTTACGATATTTTTAACAAGTCCCCAATATTTCTTTAGCCGCTTATCACAGTAAATCTGCTTCTCTGTTAAATCGGATTGAAAGTCGGGAATTAATGAAATATTTCCTGGTTTAGCTTTTTCTTAGCATTAAGATAATTGTTAATCTTGACGAAGATCTACTTAACATCTTTAGAAATTATCCTTTTTATCTCAGTTTGATAAAATTTGCGACATTCCAAAAAAGCTTTTTTATTAATTAAAAATCTAATGTCTAAAGTAAATATACACTCAAATACTACACTCCTACACATCAATATGACATCCATATATTGATTTGTCTAAGCCAAGCCTAAACCTTAGAATAAACTTAAGCCTAAATCTAAGCCTAAACCTAAGAACTGTAAGGATTCTCTGTAATGCGAGAAATCTGAAAAAAATACTGCAGTTAGTGTACTTTTAACTTCTAATAAAAGTTCTAACGTTTTGAGTTATTTTTGAGTAAATATGCAAATTTTCGTCAATTTCTAGTCAATACACAGACTCTCCCTGATTCAGGGTATCGTTTTTCGATTCTGGAGTATGTTTTTCGAATTTCTTGCATAAAATTACCATAGAAGTGAGTTTTCAGACTACTAATTCAAATTTTTCAGGTTTTCGCTTTAATGTACCATTTTCCCCCTGAATCAGGGTTATTTTGGATCAACTCAATAGATCAGAAAAATAACCAAAATATAAAAAAAATTAATTTTTTCTATGGAGATAATTATACCTCCAAATATAAAAAATAAACGGTTTTTTGTGCACGTAATTTCCTTGTTTGCATCCATGAAAAAAACATGNAATAGATCAGAAAAATAACCAAAATAAAAATTTTTTCGATTTTTTCTATGGAGATAATATTATACCTCCAAATATAAAAAATAAACGGTTTTTTGTGCACGTAATTTCCTTGTTTGCATCCATGAAAAAAACATGTTTGTTGTTTGAACGATTATTTGAATTTTGAACGCTTCCTATAAAGAACATTCAGCATAAGGAAAAAGCCACGCAAACAAATATCGATTATTTTCATCTAAAAAGAGCATAATGTAAACAAGCGAAAAAATAAAAATTTGTTTACAACGATCAAAAATCTTCGCAAGATATAAATATAGGAGAAAATTTTTGAAGATTAACATATTTGTTGTTTTCTAAGCTAAGTTTGTGAATAAATCTAAAATGCAGAACTTTATTCAACCATATGCTCCAACTTTGGGTTATGGATTATACCCTTTCGCACATCCTACTGCCGAGTTGGGGCTTTCAAGAGTTTTGGATGCATTTTTCGACGACTCTCTTACACCGAGAGTCCGAGATTTTGCTGGTCATTTGACAGTTAAGGATAATGGAGATTTCGAATATAAGGTGGATGCTAGTGGATTTCGTCCAGAAGAGGTATTATTTTTTTATATGCAAAACTGAAAAGGTACGTTCTTTTTATTTTGACTCCAACCAAAATTACCAATAAATATGTAAATTTTTGTTGCGACTTCGGTATCCGAGGCCAGCGTCGAAGATGAGTTAAAGATCGACATGGGTACCAAGAACCCGCAATGAAATTTGCATATTTATTAGTGTACTTTGTTTGGGGCCGAGATAACAGGAAAATACTATGAAAAATTTTTTAAATAAACTTAAAAATTTAAAATTTGTAACTCATTTCTAGGTAAAAGTGGACCTTGAAGGTAACGACATCATCATTACTGCTAATCATGAAGAGAAACGTGAACATGAATCTGTGACTCGGCATTTTACGCGCCGAATTCGTGTTCCTGAGCATATTCAAGTAGGTTCAATCAATTTTAAAAATTCAAATAATACAAAACTATAATTCCGATAAAAATATCAAAATTGATATTTTATCAGTTAAAAATTTTTAATGATCGTTTTATTTTTAGAAAGATTCCATCCAATGCGATCTCGACAAACGTGGCCATCTTCAAATCACAGGGCATGGCGACAAGATCACAAAACCAAAACGCATTCCAATTTATCGAGTTCATGAGGGCAAAAGCTTGACTCAAGATCCTGCCAAAGCTACCGAAAACAAAGAAACTCCAAAGAAATAGACGGATCACAATAAGTGGAAATTTATCTCTATATATTTGGGCTTTATATTAATTCTTTTATTTATTATTGTTATCGCTGTAATCACAAATAAATGTAACCAAAAAATATTTAAATGATAATTTACGGATTCTGCATAACAAAGAGACTATTTTTCGATGAATTTTGAANTTGTTATCGCTGTAATCACAAATAAATGTAACCAAAAAATATTTAAATGATAATTTACGGATTCTGCATAACAAAGAGACTATTTTTCGATGAATTTTGAATTGAAAAGATAGATATTGAAGTAAGACTTATCAAAAAATCTACCCTTAAGTTATCTTACGAAACTTTATTCCTGACCCTAATCAGGGATGTGGTTCGCATTATACGCTAATTTTTTTCTGATTCATGCTCAGGGAACCGTTTTCATGCTTCGATTATGTGCTCAATCGAATTCATGCATAAAACCCCCTTGGATATTTGATTTTCCGACTAAAATTTGAAAATTTTTTATTTTAGCTCCAATACACACTCACAGCTTCCCTGAATCAGGGTCAAGGGAGCTTTTTCACGTTCGGCAATGCTCGCAATTGTTTTTCTCGCATAGAAAACCCCTATGAGACATAAGTACTCGCACGCATCGTCATTTTTTGAGTTTTTCCTAGTCCCATGAAAACACTTTACTGAAATTGAATCAGGGAAGAGAAGAACGAACAATGTTCCTGATTCAGGACCAGATTGATCGTGATAGATCTGCTAGAAAAGATACTAAAATTGTTTTTATGCGAATCTGCTAGTACACAGCCTTATAGATTCATTTTTTTAATTTTGATTGCTGGCTTGATTATAAAGAATACATATTTAAAATAATTTAACTTAACTTAAAAATCTTTATTTTGAGCTTAAATTTAAATGATGAATATAATAAAAAATTTAAACAAATTAATAATTAAGAAACTATTTTAACAAAGAAAATAGAAATATAAAAAATAGATTTTTTTAAACTCTGTTTGGAACCCAATAATATCCGATTCTCTTCTCTTTTCTAAAAAATCATTAGATTGCTGTTTAAAAATTAATTTTTACTGATAGCAATGGAAGGTATATTGTTGTGCATCTTTAAAATCTTCTCCAACTTCGACATTTTGATTGTTTCCGTCATAGCAACCTAAAATTATTTTAAAAAAAGTTTTAATCCTTAAAAAATTATGATAAAAAATTACCTTTAATGTACATTATTCCATTTTCGCATCTCCATCGAAGGTAGTTATGTTTGAATTCTTCACCTTCTTTATATGTTCCGCTATAATGGAGGCAAGTTGTGTCTAAATTTTTTTGAAAATTTGTATTGAAAAATTAAAATTACCACCAGTTTGGCTTGAAGTTACAGCCAATCCACTGATAGTTGGTAAATAGGTAAAACCTACTGTCGTCCCTTCCCTAAAAAAATAAAAGCTAGGATTTTTTTGTAAATTTACCGATAGCAATGATATCGAAGATTTGATTTATCAAAGAAATTTTCGCCTACTTCAACAATTTTGCCATTATCGTCATAACAACCTAAATTTAACATTTTTTAACATTAAAAATTGAAAAAATAAAAACTACCCAAAATATGCATGATATCATTTTGACATCGATATCGAAGATGATTATGACGATATTCTTCACCTTCTTTAACACTATCGCCATTTTTGAAACAATTACCTATTTTATAATTTTTATTTTCTAAAAAAAAGATTGTTTTACCTAGTTTAACGGATGGATTTACAATAGTCTCTAGAGAAGTAGCTGAATACTAAAATTTTTAAATTAAGGGGTGTTCAAAAAATTGCAATTTTTGTGATTTTTACAATATTTTGGAACCCGGAATTTTTTAAAAACCTCCCCTATAGATCAGGGTTCCCATTTCAAATTTTCTAAAGTAAGATTTCAACTTACAAAAGTAAGAAAAAGTCAGATTTAGCATTCTCAAAAAGTAAGAAAAGAATAAATTGGCATAAAGCCAAAAAATTTTTATCAACTTTTATAGAAATATTATATAATTTTATGCAAAAAACAGGAGAACATTAAAAAAATAACAAATTAAATATTTGTAGAATATTTTCTACCAGATACGGCAGCAGTTATTATAAACATTTTTTCAAGCGTTAAAAGTAAGGAAAAAAAAGTTACTTACTTTTTTTTCAAAAAGTAAGTTGGAGAGTTCAAAAGTAAGAAAATTTCTTACAAAATAAGGAAAAATGGAAATCTGCTCTAGGCCTAATTTTAAGCAGGGGTTTAATTGGGCTAATTCCGAAATATAGAAAAGCTTTTTTAACCCTGATTCAGGGAAACGCTTTCTTGACCTTTTTTCACTTCATATCATCTACCCCTTCCCTGAATCATAGTCAAGGTAGCATTTTTATTCTTCATAAATGTTGCAATCGATTCTCCCCTGAAATTAGCTCTAAATGGTCGATTTTCCAGTTAAAATTCGAAAATTTTAGATTTTCGCTTCATTGCACACTCTCACGTGTGTATTTAAGCTAAAATAGGTGTATCCGACAAAGGGTCACAAAATATTGTAAAATCACGAAAATTGTAATTTTTTGAAACATCGTGTAGAATCGAATAGAATATTTAAAAAATTTAATAAAAAAATTTCATACTGGTTCAGGAATGTAGGTATAGCCGACGATTGGTCCTTTCCTAAAACACAAAAATACAACTTTAAATTGTTTTAAAAATACCGGTAACAATGATATTTCAAATTATCTTTATCTCGAAAATCTTCTCCAGCTTCGATTTCTTTTCCGCTATCGTCAAAACAGCCTAAATTTTTTTTAAATATATTTTTGTTAAAAAATTATGAATTTTACCCAAAATATTCATTATTCCATTCATGCATTGATACCGAAGCCGATTATGCCGATATTTTTCTCCCTCTTTAAATTGAATGCCATTTTTCGTGCAGCCATTGTCTATAAAAAATTCGTAATTAAAACAATTCCAGTTTTTATCATTTTACAAAACTTTTCTTTAAAGGGGAGTGCTACTTCCGTCCGTATCTCCCACCTATAAAGCGGAAAAAAGAGGCCTTTAGTATTTTTGATATATTTTTTCAATTTAGACCTATTGGGTCGTCTTTGATATCATTTTATAAAGGATAAAGCTTTATAATGACTCCAAAACCAGTCCAATCGATATAAATTGCAAAAATTATGTTAAAAATACTTTCAGAATAAGGTAACCATTCTCAGTGGCGTAGCCAGGATTTTTGGCAATTTTCTATTTTGGAGATTATAAGCCGAAAAAATCTGAAACCTTGATTTTCCGATAGATCCGTGATTACTCATGTTAGATGTCTAATTTGAAAAATTAAACATTTTTGACTTACCCCCAATTTTTTATGCAAATTTTTAACAAATTTTTTGAAAAAAGTGCCCCTTTCCGATTAAACTAAACTTGTTTGTGAAAAAGTTTTGGTGTATTTAAAGAAGAAAACTTGATTCAAAATTAAGATATTTTATTTTAAAATACTTACGAAGTGGCATTCGCCCTTTAATAGAATTTAAACTTACCGAAAATAAATTCTTGCGATAGTACTTCATATAAGAAACAAGCAAGAAGANACGAAGTGGCATTCGCCCTTTAATAGAATTTAAACTTACCGAAAATAAATTCTTGCGATAGTACTTCATATAAGAAACAAGCAAGAAGATAGAATATCGCCGATTTCATGTTTTATTTGATAAGCCTAAAATGGGCAAAAAATTTTTTGAAAAAATTGAAAATTTTAAAGCTTGAATCTCGATCCCGAAAATAGGAATCCCGAAATAAAAATCCCCTTGTTTTTCGATTCCGAAAAAATATAGATCTTATCTACCCTATTAATGGAAATCTGAAAAAATCGATGTGCATATTTCGGATTTTAGAAAGCAAAAATATTTGGGGGTACACCCCTTATCCAATGTTTTGACCATATGATCCTTGTCAAAAATCGATCCTTTCATTAAAAAACTTAGCAAAAATGTTAACCTTTAAGAAAGGCAAAATGATGTTTAAATAAAATATCCTAATTTTGAATCAAGTTTCCTTCTTTAAATACACCAAAAATTTTTCACAAACAAGTTTTTTAGTTTATTTTAATTTTTGAACAAACAAAAACAAAAGAGAAAATTTTCATTGAAATTGAATAAAATTGTTTAATAGTATTTTTCACCATAAGCATTTCTTGTAAGATGGCCTTGAACATTTCTTACTCACCGTTTTGTAAACTTATTGACATAATAAATTGTAAACTTTTGTAAACTTACTGACATAATAAATTTTTGTTGCTGATCTAATATTTTATAGTACAGTACATCAGAATTACAGCGAAAATATGACGGGACTAATATTGCATATCAGGAAACTTAATTATTGGATTTTTCGGAAAGTAGCCACTTTTCAGATTACATCTCCTACATGATTCAGGGTCAATGAAACGTTTTCATGCTTCAACAATGCGCACAATTGATTTCTCACATAAAACTACATAGAATAATTCATTTTCAGGTTAAAATTCTAAAGATTCGATGCAAAATACAAAAGCTGATTTCTTTCCGAATTGCCTAATATTAATTCTGCACGAAATTGCTAGTTAGCAATATTGCAACTCAATATGGCAACTTAACTATTGTTTCGGAGCCGAAAAATAAACTCCAAAAATAACATGCAGAGGTTTCTTGTTTTATTTCTTCTAGAGATTAGAAAAACATATTTTTAATTTTAAATGAATTGAATTTATTAATAAGAACAACTGCCATGATTACAAGGAAAATATTTGATCCAGATTTACTATGAATACCCGGATAATCGAAAAATAACGACAGGATCGTATTCTCCATACCCAAAATCCCCAAGTACAAAATTAGCTGATTTGGAGCTACCATAAATGTTTTATACTAAAAATATCGTTTTCTGGGGGTTTGGACTATCAACTTCAGAGCCAAAAATCGATTTTTTAAGTTCCGAGATTTAGCCCAGGACTAAGAGAAAAACAAAGTAGGGGTGTTGTAGATAATTTTTAGGGCCAACCTGAGAAATGCGTAAGAAAAAATATTTTCTAGAGCCACTTCTTTGAATTGTTGACCCACCCAGGGAGCCGGATTTTTGCAAAAAACTAATTTTTCGACGTCTTTTTTATTACATGACCCCATACACCAAACATAAAAGTTGTAGTCCGCGTTCTTAGCTTTCAAACGACACCAAGATCATCAAAATTGAATTTAACCATCAAAAGATATGCGTAAAATACTAAAGTGTAAAAAACCCCATATTGCCTAGATGCCAAAATAGGCATTTTTAAGGTTGCACACGACTTCAAACTTATAAATGTGTTTATTTTGGTATCAATTTCCATACTCAGTTTTTCTAGTTCCGCGGGATGCCCAACTTTCGAGATATTTTTGCCTTTTAAATAAATGGCAAATTTTTATTTTTTCCATTTTTACGTTTTTTTCGAATTAAATAAATTCTGCTTGCATTATTGAAAATAATCGTTGGATGAAAAAAATTGAAAAATTTAAGGATTGAATCTCGATGAAAAAATCTAGATTTTTGGGACGTCCCGATCCCGATTCCGCTAACCCTATTCAAGGCTGTTTAATTTATAATTTTAAAGAAACATATGATTATTTAAATTTTAATCTTTGTATTGCATAAAACATCAAAAACACGTTTGTTTATGTTCTCATAACTACTTCCTTGTTGTCGATACTTATATAAACTCCGCCTTTAATCTTTCCGAAATTTATGCCAAAGGTTTTCTTACACTTTTTTCTTTGTCTGACTTTATTTACTAAAACATAACGTTATTTTAAATTGGGATGGATGGTTTTGGGTTTGATACAGGTAAAATTATTATATTTATTAAATTTGTTTTAAAAAAATAGTAAAATTTTTCCAACTATGATTTGTTTTAAGACAAGTAACATAAAAAATCAAACATTATAAGTTTAGGTTATATTGGTGTCTTTATTCTTGTATTTGGTTTTCTGGGATTTATAATTCTAATTTATTTATGGTTAGTTTTTTTCATTCTTAAATATGACAGACTATTTTTTTAATTGGGGGGGGGGAGTGGAACAGTGGCGTAACTAGAGGGTTCCGGAAGAAGGGAAAACTTTTGGGACAGGGTAAAAAAAATATATGGGACCCTTATGATTTTTGTTTATTCACCGGTCTTCCACCGGTAAGGGGGCACCGGTCCCCGGTGACACCCCTTATAGCCCATGGTGGGACCCTTATGATTTTTGTTTATTTAAGCCCACTTTGTAAATAAAAATAAAGATTTTAATTTTTAAATGTAATTTCAATTTTATAGGATGCAAAATGATAGTATAATAAGAAGGAATAGCTCAAATATGGAAGAAGGAGTAGATTTAGAAAAAGGTAGAATCTTATAAAAAAGAGCAAACTTAAACTTCAAATTTTGAAAAATTTGATATTCATATTAGGTTGTTTATTAAATTCGACTTTTTGAGAATGAAATTATTAGAAAGATTAATTTTCGATTATTTAGAAATTTTCAACCCAAAACGAGCTTGAAATTTCCATATTATTAGCATGTGCACGGCGTTCGAAAATCGGGAAAAAGTTCCGCAGATTACAAGTCGTCATGGTCAGATGGATAGGATCGTAGACTTTGCTACTTGAACGGGTTCGATCCCGAAAGCTGAAATTTTAATTTTTTCGATTCAAAAAATTGTTAAAGCAAACCCCCTTTAAATTGCATGAAAAATGTTTGCCTATCAATAGTTTTTGGAGAAAAAATTTTCTGTGCTGTATATCGCTGGTTCAATCCCCGTTAGGGTCGAATTGTTTTCGCATCATTTAATATGTGGTATAATTGGATTATTTTTGGTAATAGGGATTTTTCTATGCGGGAACACGAATTTGAAGTTATTTTTTGTTGAAAAATTTTTTTAGCTATTATTTTTTGATGCTGGCCTTTGTGGGACCCTTGTTGTACAAGTATTTCACATATTAAATGATGCAAAAACAAGTTGACCTTGACGGTGATTGAACTAACGATATACTGCATAGAACTTTTTTCTCCAAAAACTATTGATAGGCAAAGATTTTTCATGAAATTTTTAATGGGTTTGCTTTTATAACTTTTTTTGAATCGCTAAAATTAAAATTTTGGCCTTCGAGATCGAACCCTCCCCGTTCAAGTAGCAAAGTTTACGATCCTATCCATCTGACCATGGCGACTTGTGATCTGCGGAACTTATTCCCGATTTTCGAACGCCGTGTGTGTCTTGAAGATTATGAAAATTTCAAGTTACCTGATCGTAAATTTAGCCAGATTAAGTCGGATAAATCCCAAAAATTATTGTTTACTTGATTTTTTAGATATCGTAATCACTGATGACAAAGATGATTCTATCAAATATGAAAATGCATAATATCAATTTACATCAAATAAGAATTTTTCTGTAAATAATGTATTTATTATTTAACACCTAAAACCGGATAGTTGGTGGCTTACCTTGTAACGGGCATAACTCTTGGTAGGAATTGTTTTACGAACTCGTTTATCACTCCATGTGAAAGCTGGTGATGATCCACACCTTTAGCAAGTTTTCGCTTCAATCAAATGTTAATTAACTCTCTGAAAAAAACTCTGGATTTTTGCCCTAGGTTTTGACAAAGATGCCCATTTTTTATCATGTAACGAAGTTTTTGGCCAGAGTGATGATCGTTTTTTGAGAGTTGAGATTAACTTTTTATTATATATTTTGACGTGAAAATTTGCTAAATATAAAAGTTGTAGCGCTGATCACCAGCTTTCACATGAGTGGTAAAACTTTTCAAAAATTTTTTATAACTATATTTTTGTTTCACAAATTTAAAAATTTGAACGAAAATTTTTGATCTGTTTCGGTTCCGCTTGACCTGTTCCGGTATCGTTTCCGATTTGTGGACATGTTCCGATCTAGCCCTAATGCGCACCTCTTAAAAATCAAGAGTTTACTTTTTGAATTTGTGTAATCGTCATTATTCATTTGAATACTCAATTTATATTGTCAGATTTGTTGCCTGATTCAATTAAAATTGTTTTTGCAACGATCCTTTCACTTATAGTCGATTGTCAATTTTGCAATAACATTTCTTTTGCGCGTTTGTAAATTATAATTTGAAAGTTTTGAAATAAATTTTATTTTAGAATGCAATTGTGAGCTTACAAGTTAGTTACTGTTGCACGTTAACGTTCAATACATTTCTTGGTAGAAAGCCAAAAAAATTGAATGATCTCGATTTTCATAAATTCGAAATAAATCACATTGACCACATTTGTGAGGATCAAAATATTTTTAGGGAGACTACCTAAGACAGTGACCTCAAATCAATGAAAGATATAACAGCCTGGATACTATTTCGGTTTAGCAACTCCATTTTTTTCAAAAATTCATTTTTAGGGATAATTTTATGCTTCTAATTCAAAAATCACCTTGTAAAGCGTGAAAAAATCCCTTCAGGGCACTTTTTTATACTTAAGATGAATCATAGTTAAAACAACTATGCTCAAAATGGATCATATGCAAAATCATTATCCCAGAGTGAGACGTAAGTAAGATTACTATATGATTCAAGGAAACATTGTTTTTATTTGAAAATTAGTTTTTTGTGCATGATTCTGCCTACCAGGGGCGTATTTAAGGGGGAGCAATTGCCCCTCCCCTCGTAGCTGAAAAAATTTTTCTAATATAAATGATAATTTTGACAATATCGAAATTTGAAAATATGATACACGAACACAAAAATGGTCAACATAACAAAAGAATTATATTTTATGTCACTCATCGAATTCTTCCAGTTCCTCTGGATCAGCTTCATTCATTTTCTTTTGCCATCTTTTGATGCGCTGCCAGCGAAGATTTGCCCTATAAAATTAGCATATTATGATTATCAAAATTGAAACTCTTACTTTCGATTTAGTTGGTACTGAGAGTAACGGGTACGCTTTCTTTTCTTCTTTCCAGTTCTGGCGGCAATCGCTGGAGTATCAAACTTGAGGCGAACTGAAAAATTTCGTTTTTATACAATAAATGATCAAGATAAGTACTTACCAGGAAGTTTTGTTCCGCCCTCACGTTGCAATTTTTGAAGCATCTCAATTCGGTCCATAAGAAAGTCGGCTTCTGAAAATATAAGATTATACAGGGTGCGGCAAAAGTTCCCGTGATTTTTTGAATTACTGCATATAGTATTTTGGCTATAACTCTTTAAACTNAGGATTGTCACTTCTTGTAACTTGTGCATCCGTATATTATACAGGGTGCGGCAAAAGTTCCCGTGATTTTTTGAATTACTGCATATAGTATTTTGGCTATAACTCTTTAAACTTACATCCAATTCCGATGATCTTGTGTCTTTAGATAGCTTGAATTTACAGCTATCCAATGACACCAAGATCATCGGAATTGGGTATAAGGTTAAAAAGTTATAGCCAAAATACTATATGCAGTAATTCAAAAAATCACGGAAATTTTTGCCGCATCCTATATTTAATAATGAGCTCAATTTACATATACAGTCAACTCTCGATATAACAACCCCCTTGACTAGAGATTTCAATGACTGACTAGTATAACTTTTTTCAAGATAACCTGACTAGTTTGATTTTTTAAAGATCTATATTTTAGCTCCATAAAAACATAGTCAGTAGGTTATTTTGAACAAAATTACACTAGTTAGTCATTAAATTTCTATATTCAGCTCTAGTCGGGGTTATTATATCGAGAGTTGAATGTATTGAAAATAGATTTTTAACATGTTCAAGAACGATTTAAATTAATTTTATGAAAAAAAACATACTTGCAACATTCTTAATCAACTCGTCGATCAACGCCTTGTCTAAAACTTGATGTGCACGTCCAAATAATGGGGCATAAAATTCTCGCTTCTTTTGGTTCAACAATGGGACATCATCCAAGAAGCTATATTTTCCGCGCTCCGATGGGTTATTCTGGAAAAGTTGATTTTATAAATTCGATTCAAATTTGGACATAACAATTTATGCAAATTTTGAAACATATATAGTTTAAGCTATAAAATTTGCATACCAACTTTTAGGGGTCTTTCCTTAAATTACGATTGCCAAGAGGGGGAGGGGGTTCTGAAAATCTAACGTTCCATTAAAATTGTAAGATTTTTCTAAGGAAAAAAACTAACGGGGTGGGGAAGGGGGATCCAAAATCCAACTTTTTGCAAACGTAATTTAAGAACAGCCCCTTAATCGATTACCTTGACAATGCTGAAAAACTCGTTGACTAACTCATGTTCACGTAAAACTCCATGTTTGGCCATACGCTTTCTTAACATTCGATTATAGCGGTCCAATAAGATAAACTTGGCTTCTTAAAAAAATCAAATTTAACAATTAACAATAAAAGCGGAAAATTCGTCAAAAATGTCAATATCAACACTAATGTCAAAATCAAAAACTTTTTTCAAGACCAAATTTTTCTTAACCATCATCCCACAAACTCTACTACTTACCATTCATCAATTCCTCATCTTTAGAACGTGGATAATTAGGATCGCCACAAATAGTCATCCGGCTAATCAACTTCTCTGCATCCCAGTTACATTCCTCCTAAAAATTCAAAAATATCAAATAAAAAATTTACAATTACCTCAAAATCATCTCTTTTTGGCATATAACCAATCAAGTTTAGATCGTCCTGTTTGAGTTTCGCAATTGCATCTTCATCCAAATATGGTTGACCATGGGAATAAAAATATGGATCGGGATATTTAGCACGTAATTCCAGCATTTCTTCTTTGGTAAATAAAAATGTGTCCAAATTTCTCTTCGCTTTGACATTTTTGCTTTGCTTAATAGGAGGTTGGTTTAGAGAAAGCGGTGACGGTTTCTTCTTTTTCTTTGGAGTACTTTTCTGGGTTCGTGTAGCCTTTAAAAATCCAAATTAGAACAAGTAAAAATTAAAACATATCAAGTTTGCGTCCAATATTTTAATGTATTATTAATTTAAGTATTATTTTAAGTGTCAAAAATTACAACTTTTAAAGTATCAACAAAATTCGAGTATGCATTTTTGATTTCTCAAGCTTAAAAATGTTTAAAATTGTTAAAGTATCATAACTTTAAAAAGTTTTTTTAAATATACAAATTTTATAGAGATAAAAATTGAGTAATTAATTTTTATGATGCTAAAATTAAGGTACTCGAAATGTTTAGTTTCAGCCAAGCCTCCCGAAACGAGGCGATACTGTAGTTGGATCATAAAATGGAATTTTTTTGAAAAAAGAGCATTTTTTCAAAAAAAATTTCAGATATGGGGGCAGTATTGTAATTCAATTTTGCAAAAAAAAAATTGATTTTTTCAAAAAAAATCGCATTTTGGGCAAAAATAGCCATTTTTGCCGATTTTTGGTGACAAACGTTTTTTGTTTGAACAAATTGAACATTTTTTCAAAAATTTTCAAGGGGGGCCCTTAGGAAAAATTTTACATTTTTTCAGGAACGTGGGGAGGGCGGTCGCCCCACCCCTTGACTAAGCCACTGGTTTGTTTAGTTCGACAAAAATTAAAACAATTACAAATCCTACCGTCATTTTTGGTTTCAAAACCTTTGTATCACTTTCCATTTCGCTATCTTCGGGCTCTGATTCCTTTGTTGAAGTCTGCTCAGATGTATTCGAAGCTAATGTAACACGACGTGATTGAGAGCGTAAACTGCTGCGAAGGGTAAATTTTGGATATTTTTTTACAGAATTAGGATCTTCATCAAAATACTCAATTTCTATGCTCTAAAAATTACTGAAGTAAATATTTTATACACAAAACGTTCAAATTTTTAATGCAATTTTGTTTCGTATTTATCTCTTAAGGGTTAGAAAATTAGAATTGACTTCCAACGCAAAAGTTGTTCAACCCAATTTGACTTTCTTTTAAAAAGGTTTGTTCAAAACTGTACTAGTTTAAGACCAATAATCCACTGAATGCTTACATCATCATCATCAACAGGTTTACTCATCATAGCAATTCGTCTATCAGTTTCAGCCCTTCCAGACAAACGATTACTATATCTTGTAGGCGTTCGACTCAAACTACCTGGGCTATGCATAGACGTTTGTGTTCGAGGGCGCAAAATTCGTGTGGATGGCATTGTTTCTGTTGAATTATATGATAAACGCTAAAAATGGATTTTTAAATTGCTGAAAAGAATTTCATGAAATGACAAAATTAGACAAATTTCAATCGGTCAAGTACAGTTGAGTCTCGATATAACAGCACCCCGTCTAACTCGATATAGTGGCATCCCTTGTAATTTAAGTGTACTAAAATTCGCATATTTCGTGTTGTGAAGTTGCAACACAAGAAAGTTGTTATGACAAAATTTATCGCAACAGTTGCTACACGTCGCAATTTATTGGATAATTAGTGACTCATTGCAAGAGAGTTGGATTAGAAATTTTTGTTACGACGAATTAGTGGCGGCCCGTTTGGCAAAAATTTAAGTTTTTCAAAAGCTTGTAACTTTTTAAATTACTTATATAAAATTATTTCTATCAAATTCTTGTAAAACACCTACTCGGTTAATAGTACCATCAGGCGACAAAGCACAAGTTTCAGAGGGTTCTACTTTATACTGATCAAAACTAAACTCATGAGCATCATCATCAGCTAATTTTTCACCACAAAATTCCAGAGATAAATCATGACCAATGGTGCCAATTTTTGAAGTCGATGGCTAAAAGTACCATAATTATCAAGGAAAAAGGTTAGGGTCTTTTGACAAAAGCTAGTGGAATGAAACATTAGCGGCGCTAGCCCCCAGGATTGGGAGGTACTTTCCCAAAAAAGATCTTTCAAGAGAAACAATCAAGTTTTTTAAGAAAAAAATTGATAAACGTTTAAAAAATAGGTTTTATTAAACAAATGATATTTTTGAAAAACATTTTACAAAAATAAAAAAATCATAAGAGGGGACCCTGAAAATGAAATTTTTGGCCGGCATGTCCAAAAATGCATGCCAAAACATAAAATGGGAGGAAACTATTAGGGAAAAAATTTTCTGCTTTTCTCATGAAAAAAAAATCACCTTGGTCCCTTACGTTTTTGCCCAAATTAAAAAACTGTAAAAACATAAGGAGACCTTTATGTTTTTGGACTCCCCGAAATTACCTCCTCTTTGGAAAAAATTCTGGCATTGGCAATGAGGGGAGCCATTAAATCGAGATTCGAATGTACTCCTATCTTTTATCGAAACTACTTTAATTTTTACCAAAGCAATTTCCGCTTCTTTGTTCAAATTGATCTAATTTTGTAATAAATGTTTGGAATTAAAAAAACTAATTAGATAATTCAATTTTACATATAAAATTGTGTGACATCATATATTTATAACATTTACATACCAAAATTTGGAATGATAATCTTTTTGAAATTCGTTTAAAACGTACAATATAAGATCGAAACAACTGAACGATTTCCGGACAATGTCTAATAAAACCTTGACTAATAAGTAATTTTTCAATCTTTTTCCAATCCCTTTTATGCAGATCATGCCTCATTTTGTGTTTATACTGCACTTCATCTGGAGTCTGAAACAATTCCAATAGATACAATAACATAGACAAATCCTCATGACCCCCTTTATTTTTTTGCTGGCTTAAATATTACACATATTTCTTTGTTAAGACCAAAAGCACCGCAAAGAAATGTAATTTTCCGCCAAAATACAACCATGTGAAATCCCACCAGTCCTCTTTGGCGCCATTTATGCTTCCGTCGCGTCGCGACAGTGCATTTTTGTGTCATGCGAAATTTCATACCACACGTCGTACGACAGTGCTTATAGTTTGATCGTACGACGCGTCGAGACACGGAAGTATAAATCCCACCTTTAGAGACACATATTTAATTTTAAAAAAATTATCAATGTTTTCGCAATTATAAATCAATTTTCGGATTCTACGCACAAAATTATCTTTAAAAGAACATTACTGAGCTGTTTTTGGAGGTGGGATCCACATATGGTCAATGGGGGGGGGGGGGGGGGGAGAGTCTCCCCCCTAACCAATCCGGCAAAAAGGCCAAAAATAGGACCAACCCAACATCGAAGTGGCCGAGTTGGTTCTTTTTTTTGGTCCTCAAAATTTTCGAAAAACAAACATAAGGGGAGACCAAGGCAAATTTTTGAGATCCAACCTAGCACCAAACCCCTCTCTCACCCTTGTTTGTCCATCTATGATGGGATCCCCAGATCATACTAGCTCTACAAAAACATATGCTACACATACCATCAAATCCATTTCCAATGAGGATTTTCGATTGCCAATTACTCCATTAAATTCTTCTATAGCCGATCGAGAGCTCAACCGTCTCGGACGTAAAACAGGTGATGAAGAGCCACGTTCATCTTCATCCTTCTCAGGAATAAATTTCTTCGGCTTAACAAAAATCTGCTCATTTTTCATCTGTTCAAGTTGTTGGAACCAGTTCTTCTGAGAAGTGCTAGGCATATCATCAGAATCACAATTTCGAATAAGAGTGACAATTTCTAAAAATAAATTAAATTAGTTGTCAAACAAAATATCATACCCGAATATTTCGAAGGTGGAAAATTGATCGGTTGAGCAATAATGGCTTGAGCTTTTTCCGTATTCCCTGTCATATCACTGAACGGTGGCCTTCAAAAAACAGGTTTAAAATTTTTCAATTTACCCACCATTTTATTCCTGATAATATATGCTGGCCAATTTTCCCACGCAAAAAATATCGATCCAAATGTGCAAGAGCTTCATCTTTAGTTAAGACTTTTCCAAACTTATCCATAAATATATTTGACCTAAAACTTCGATTTTGAAACGAAAAATACTAAGCCTACCATTCGTCATCCAAGTTGTATTCAAGGGCCGCTTCTAATAACGCCAAATCTTCATAGTAGCCCCATCTTTTTCCGTTCGCTTTTTTCCAATCAAACACTGGAGGACCAGTTTCATCAAGGATAACATAGTTATGGTCACGCTTATGGTCACCAGATTCTGCGCCAAGTTGAAAGCACTAAAAAGTAAAAGGTTAAAAGAATAAAAATAAATAAACTCATCAGCTCAAACATGCTTATTTTTTAATTACCAAAAATTTTTTAGTGAAACTCTTCAAAAATATAACTACAAAATTTAAAATAAAAAATTTCAACTTAGAATCATTATAAATGTTCTTTTGTTTCTACTATAAAACCTCCCATAAAAAATACCTGCAAGCAAAAGAAAATTTCAGCATCTGTGCATTCAATGCATTTAAGTAATTGTGGACTTTGGATTTGCTCACAACAAAATACACAGTTGCGTTCCATAGCTTTTTGCATACGCTATAAAAAATTAGAGACACTTAAGTTTGTCAATTTTTCGACAATTTTTTGGGCAAAAATTAGCATTAGATTGAATAAACGATGTTTTCCAATGATTTTCGACAGTTATTTAGCGCAGACCCTAACAGAACAGATTCATAAATTGAGTTTTTATTCAAAATTGTATTTTGAGATAAAATCTTACGGCAAATAAAAAATTTTAAAAAAACTGAATATTTTAGCTTTTGAATTGATTCTGTTTTTCGGATCAATTTACTTTTTATTGCAACTGAGCGAAATTTGTTAGAAAAGAATTCAAAAACGTGAATAGTAAAGAAAAGAAAACGTGCAATTTTTAGTAGAATTCAAAAGTTTAATGAATGGACAAACAAGTTGAGAAAATGAAAAGTTTGAAGAAAAAGCAGGAAATTGTTGCGGTTGCGCAAGAACGAATAAAGTATGAAAAAAAGTTAGAAAAAAATAGTTTTTTTCAAATATTTTGTAAAGCAGTGTTCATAGTCCACCACAATGAGCGACTTCATCGAGCGATCAATTTATACTTCGAATTTTTCTTTGAAAATCGCGCGATTCCTCAACTCGAGTATAAATTACCCGCTATTTATCGCCTGAATTTTTCTGCAATCAATTGACTTTGCGATAAAATAGTAGCGCAATAGTGCGCTAATTCACATAGATGAGCGCTAATTGCTTTTTTGTTGAGACGCGACTCTTCGTGTTCGAAACTAGGATTGGGACTTGACTTGATTAACTTGTCTGACTTGACATAGGTGTTTGCGTCGTCTTTTTCGAAAAAGATCCCGTTTCGACCCTCGTTCACTAGCCTCGATACTGTCGAGCCTATCAGCGCGACCCTTAGTGAAACGACTAAAATATGAATAGCGAAATTTTTAGGTTCGTAAAAACGGTTGAGAAAGAAAATTTCATGAATTAAAAGTTTCAAAAAATTTACCAATCGACCCATTTTTGCATACAATTCCACCGGTGTGATTGCTTTCACTTTAACAACGACTTTCCAAAATTTCATCAAAAAAGTATACAATTTTTAGCATATATACTTGAACTTGATTCTATCTAATTATTTGTTATATACATTTGAAGATCATGAATATAGTGATTGAGTATATAAACTAATACTTCTAAAAAATCGTTTCAAAAATTACAGCTCGAAAACATAAATCATGTTTTTATGTGTGAGTTGTTGTAGAAATATGTAAATTGGATGGGTAGGGATAAGAAAATGATAAAAAAATTTAATGTGGTATATCCCAAAAACCGAATTTTCATGACAACTGACATTGCACATAAGATTTTTTAAATAAAAAATATTAATCTTTCAATTTTCCAGTTTTATGGCCAAACACTTCTACAAAAAAACATTTTTCCTATACAAAAACCTTAAAAAGGTACTAGGATAACTTTCACGGTCACAGAAAATCGTCACGGATTTTTCACAGGGACAATCTTCACAAATAATTTTCACGGATGATTTTGTGACATTTCAACATTTTTTCATTCTTTTTTCAGTAAATATGTACTTTAGTCTTTAAAAGCTGAAATATAAAAGATTTGAAGGAAATTGCTAACGGGAAATGTTTTTAAAATTGATTTAAAAAATCAAAAATGCCGAAAATTTGTCCTAATGCCTTAAAAAATTTTCCACAAAACAATAATTGTTAAAAATAATTCTAACTTGAAAATATAACGGAAAGAAATCAAATCGATCCTATTTCCATTCGTGACAACAAAAGAGTGGACTGAGCGCTTATGCACATTTTCAGGCGAATCGATTGTATGGCGCGCAGAAAAGAGACGCGCAGAACCAACTGACCAATGAAAATATTTGCCAAAATAAGGAGTCCGTATAAAAGAGAGACTCGGCATTGTCGTTGTAAACTATGCAAATCTTGGACAAATTGAATTTATTCAAAAATATAGTTTAGAAAAATCGAAATATAAAATAAGTCTAAAAAGTGATAGAATGCCCTTTCCAAAAATATATATACATGTATTTTTTATATAGGAATAACTCTCCCTATTGGAACTGAAACCCCTCATCTTCCTGAAAATAAATAAATGAGATGTAGTAAACCTTTACCATGAGTTGGGCATTCTATACAAATACAAATTTAAAAATGCCATATAGGAAATGTCAAAAATATAGAGATCCAAAAAGAAGGTATAACAATTTATGTCTTCTTTGCCTTTCGTTTACTCGGAGCCCGTGTTGGTAACGATCTGGCTTTTGTCGCAGATGTTACTGTATTCGAATTCGAATGTTTCCGAGTAGACATAGATGGGGTATTTGATTTTGAAGTATCACCACTTTCTTCACTACCTTCTCGTTCTGGGGTCATTTCATCACAATTTGATAATACCTCATTTTCTTCTGCTTCTGGTGGTAAAAGAGGGTCCTAAAATAATATTAATCGCGAATATAATGTAAACGAGCCAAAGCCGGCGTCCGACCGACCACACGTGTACTACAAACATCCCCCGAAAATTTAGACTTGTTGCGGGCGAAAAAAACGACCTTTTTTTTAGAAAAATTTTTGCCCGCAGCTGCGGGCGAGCCGCAAAATTTTTCTTCCATTTCGCCCGCGGGATGCGGGCGAAATGGGTCTCACCCGCAAAATTTGCGGGCGAAAAGTCATTTTGGCCTGCGGGCGACCCCCCCCCCCCCNGCTTAGTTATGCAGAAAAACTGCGAAAATTTTCACAGTTATGTTTAACACGGGGAAGGCCGATTGTAACAGATACGTTTTTTGAACCATAATTTTGTGCTGTATACAATGGCGTAAAAAATTATTGATAAAAGTCGTTTTTAAAGAAAGCAAAAAAATTATTTTTGATCTTCCTTGTGAACAAAATTTTTTGCTTTTGCACACCCCTTCAGACTATAAGGAACAACTTTGCAGAACATTACTCTTCATAAAAAGTCGATTTAACACCTCAACTAAATTTATATTTGAAAAAATACAAACATTTTGATACTATATAAGAGTATAATGTTATACTTTTTTTAATGGCTGTTTTTGCTTTCTTGAACCACTTCTTGGTCTTGGTGAAACTAGTGCACTTATAGGTGACGATAAAATATCGGCTGGACTTATTTTGGAATCTGATTGCATTCCTTCGGTCGAAGCTCTTGTTGTTGAAATAGTCAGTGGCTTATCAGGTTTCACAGTAGGCGATACACTGGATTTGCTGCGAGCACGTTGGTGAGGTTGAATTTGGATTGGTTGAAGCTGTTGAGAAGACGGCGGATGTTTTTGAAGCTTCTGTTGAAGTTCTATTTGGCGGGCGGAAGAGCGAGTTCCCGGTGAAGGTTTTGTCTACAAGTTGCATATTTTAAGCATGGTTTATTTAAATTTACTTGTGGGGTTTGTCCTGAATTTCCAGGGATTGTCTTATTTGCACTCCCACGACGTTCTCTCAATTCTCGTTGAGTTGGTGAAGATTCGCCAGAATCCAAATTCAGAGCTTGTTTTATTTCTTGTGATGTCATTTCACTAGCTTGAGAATCATCTCGAGTCGAACGAGGAGATGGTGTAATTTTTGTAGCATTGCTTCCCATCGAGGTATTCATAGTGCCTATTGGAGATGGTGTAGTAATCACACTTAGGCTGAAACTTTCTGGAGGTTGCATTGAGATTGTGATTGGAGAAGATCGATCTTCTGTTAAATTTATAAATTTTGAGGCACAAAAGCAGCTATTTACCTGAACCTATAGAATTAGTCGGTGAAAAAAC
The DNA here is from genome assembly GCA_900406225.1 of Acrobeloides nanus. NCBI lineage: Eukaryota > Metazoa > Nematoda > Chromadorea > Rhabditida > Cephalobidae > Acrobeloides > Acrobeloides nanus. The sequence continues at coordinate 9,936 of OZJO01006069.1, read as the reverse complement.
TTTCGATAATGCAAGTCTATCAATATCTTCTTGCTTAGGCTTCTGAATAAGGACAGTTAACTCCCTTCCTTTCAGAATTTCAGGTTTCCCATACGAAAAATTTCCCATCGAGATCACTGGGGCTGTCATAGGTGCAGTAGGTTTTTCTTGGCTACTTGAAAAAACCGAAGTTTTCTTTGATGAACTAGGACAGGGAGCGTTTCCCATTCGTGCAGCAGCTGCTGCATCAGCTTTTCTTTGTTGAGTTTGAAGTCGTCTAATTCGGTTGCGTTCATAATGTTGCAGGCGCTTTGCAAGTACTCTAAAAGGAGTGTATGTTGACGCTAGGTTTTTGAGTGCTTACTTTCTTTCCTCGGTTACGGTTGCGATTCTTTCATGCAAACGAGCCACTTCGTCACATAATGCAGCATTTTTCTAAATTTTNCGTTCATAATGTTGCAGGCGCTTTGCAAGTACTTTTCTTTCCTCGGTTACGGTTGCGATTCTTTCATGCAAACGAGCCACTTCGTCACATAATGCAGCATTTTTCTAAATTTTTTCGCTTTTAGAACAAAATCTTAATTTGACATGTCCCAACGTTATTAAAAAAGTCCGTGCGCAAGAAGTAAGCATCTCACTTTACTCAAATAGGTTTCATATTTTTATAGTTTTTGTCGACTCTGGTGGAATCGAACCCTCTATCCTTCAATTGAAAATGAGATGTTTACCACTGCACCATTGCTCTCGGTATTTTTTCTTTAACGCTGAAACAAAACATAAAACGTACAAAGCATAAAGATTTGATAGTCCTTTTTAAATAATAACATTTCATATCAAATTTCCTCTCTTCCTCCATTTGTCTTTGACGAACTTGCCCACTAGGTGGCCTACTACCAGCCGTACCATTTCTATAAACTTGAGTTTGTGGTGGTGCACCTACAGGTGCACCATTTGCAGGAGCAGCTACCATAACTGCATTTTGATTTGTTGTTCTCACAAATTGAGGCCTTTGTGACGATGTAGTTCCCGGTGCTTGAGGTGGAGGCATTGTTGAATAGACTGTAGTTGTGACACCATCGCCGACATTGGATAATACTCTTCCAGATGCTTCCACAACTGTTGGAGAGGCTTGAATAATGAAATGTTGTTGCGGAGGTCGATCGAAGGATTGACTTTCTTCTTGATCGGATGTTGCTCGAATTTCGACTTGCCCAGATTCTTGAACTTGCGTATAAGTTTCATTTTGTTGGATTTGTGCGACAGTTGGAAATTGTTGTACGGAGATCACACCTTCACGAATTTGTTGTACTCGGACAACTCCAGGCTGTTCTTGCATATAAGGTTGTTGCATCTGTTGTTGAACTTGGTAACCTTGAGGTGCGTGTTGTTGTTGTTTTGTTGGAGAAGCCGGAATAAACATTTGTTGCCGAGTTTGTTGTTGACCAGATGGTGTTTGAACTTGTTCGACAATAAAGTATTGTTGTTGAGGTTGCTGTTGAATCATACCGGGTTGGACTTGGGCTTGATAAACTTGCATCTGTGGTTGTTGTTGGCCCTGTTGTTGGACTTGTATTGAGTATGGTGGAGGTGCTTGAACAACATGTATTGTAGTTTCTGTTTGAGGGAATTCGCTTTCAGTCGGTGGAGGTTTTTGAAAATGCACGATTCGGCATTGTGTTTGACCGGGCGTTTCAATTCTCGGTTGTTTTGATGGACTTTGAGCACTTTCGAGATTCTGTTCAGTTTCAACTTGCTGACCTTGACTATAATTTCTCTTGGCGGCTCTTGATGGAGGTTTAGGTGGAGGTATTGTAGCTTGTTGTCCTTCTACAACAGATTCGGTTGGTGTTGTAGTAATAATTGCACTAGCACCAGCTGCAGTAGTCGATTTTGCTCGCGACGGTCGTTGTCGTTTCGGTGGTGGACGCTTTGGAGGCGGCTGTGACTGCTGAACTACTGGCTTTGGTGGTTCAGTTATCATTGTTTGTGGTGGTGGCGGAGGAGGTTCCGTACTAATCACTTGAATATAAGCAGTTTGTGGTAAATAGGTTGTGGTCATTTGGATATTTTGTGGTTGTTCATGTATTTGCCTAGAAAGATTTTATAAGAGTTAAGGAAGAAAAGCGTTACATGGGCATTGAACTCGCAACCATCATAGTTTGTTTCATCTCATCCTCTTTCATCCGTTTTGCCATCAGCTCTTGCTGCATGCGCTGCCTTTGCGCAGCTTGCTGCTGTTGAAGATGCTGTCGTACTGTGGGACCATCATCACCAGCCGAAAGGCCAGCAGTCGGAGCTCTTAACATAGGAAGCATTGTTGATAAAGACGTTCTAAAAAGATTTTCTGTTGTGCAACTTTTGGTGTACACTTACGTTTTTGATCGTGCCGAACCACCGCGTGGGCTGTAACTTCCAGGATTTCGATATCTAGGCGGGTTTTTTGGAGGCTTTAGTTGATCTTGTCCTGTAGAAGTTTCTTGTTGCTGGTCGGGTTGTGTTGTAGGTGGTTGTTGTGAAGGTGGCCTAGGTGCGAGATGTTGCACATAGATATTAGCCTAAAATGCTTACTTGAATATATGAATTTTTAGGTATGAAAATGTAGCGTGAAGCCAATTCACCTAACCATTCTCATTATTTCTTCACTGAGGTTTGGGTAGTGGTGTAGCCAGGATTTTGACTAATTTTTCATTTTAGCTTGGAAAAATCAGAAATCCTGGCTACGCCACTAGCCTATGATCTATGGATTTGAAATCCTACAAAAAATTACGATACTAGCCTAATGTAATGTGGATGCCCTAAAACATTGTCACTCACTGTTGGTGAATGCTGTACGATAACGTTGTCGGCATTAGCCGGAGACTGTTGCAACTCAATTGGCATATTGCTACCAGGCTGCATATAATATTCGGAAGGGCCACTACCATGTTGAGGTTGTGAATAAGCATTCCCAGCATGAGTTTTTACCGAAGGAGGCCGATTTACAGCTGGTGATTCTGGAGGCGCAGACATTGTAGAACCAGGGTTTGAAAATGACGATGAAGGAGGTCGGAATTCCGTTTGTTGTGATTGTGTTGGTTCACTAGAAACACTATCAACCCGTGCAGGTGGATTCAATCCAGATTCTTGAAAAGTTCCAGGGTTACTAATAAAAGGAGATGGTGGTGGCATGCTCGGAGATTGTTGTGGATGTTGTGGTGGGGCCGATAATGGAGTTCTCGGCAGTGGTTGCGACGATTGACCATATGCAGGTCCTTGTGGTTGTGCAAATGAGGATAAGGGAGGAAGAGGTTGATTTCCACTTGAGTTTCCATAGGTCGGCTGATTTTGCAGATATACATTTGAAGTTGAGTGTATAGGAGGTGCTGAAGATGAGCCTCTATTCATGTTGTAGTCCATTGTTAATGAAGATGATGAAAATAACGATGATGCTGGGGGTAATCCACCACAACTGCTATTGGTAGGATTCGAGTAGTTTGTATAGGATGATTCAGATTGTATATAATTGCTTGTTGGATTCATAGAATACGCAGAACAAGTTGGTGTCATAACTTGAGCATCTTCGCTCATGGTCATATTTGATTGATCATAAGGCATACTCATATATTGTGATTGTTGAGTCTGATCTGGTCTTGTATTCATATAGCTCATGTTCAAATCACCTAAATAGAACAGATTAAAATAGCAGTGGCATACTCAGGAGGGGGGGGGAGGGGTGCCCGGGCACCTCCGAAATTCGAAAAATGAAATTTGTTCCTAATGATCTTCCCTTACGTTTTTGCCCAAAAATTCTTTTTTCAAATTGGGCATCCCCGAAATTTTTTCTGTGTATGCCACTGTACAATAATGCCTAGTTATAAATTAATACCTTGATTATAACTCATATTTCCAACAGAATCATTTGGATGTTCAATCATTTGGTTACCAGTATCATATGATTGCATATTATAATTTTGAGGATTTTCATTACTATATCCACTAGAGCCAGAACTACTAGAATCCTGCCTTGACATTCTAAATTTTCAAATATAAGTATCCAGGGATCGATGTGTAATTAGAGGGGATCATTATTTTTAGCCAATTAATCGGGCTAGAGTGGAAATACAGTCAACTTTCGATATAGTGACACCCCCAGGAAGGGGTCGTTAAATCGAGTTTTTTAAAGAAATACATTATATACGTTATAACTGAAGAAAAAAACTTTTTTCGAGAAAAAAGTGAAGAGCTTGATGCTTCAATTTTGAAAATCAAAATTGCAAAGTCAAAAGTATGCACTTTTGTGCAATATGTAAGCCCCGGGGGGGGGAGTCGTTAAATCGAAATGTCACTATATCGAGCGGCGACTGTAGTTTAAATCGATTTTCCACAAAATCAAAAATTTTCCGGAAATGGCCAAAGTAGAATTTTTGAAAAAAACAACTAAAAATTTAATTTTTAAATTTGGGTAAAAACAAAAGAGAAACATTTTTTATGTTTCGGTTTTGGGAATTTAATTGAACAGTGAATTCCAGATTGCGTTCCGATTTTATTGTGGCCCTATTATGTGATCTACACTAGCATACAAATTATCATAAAACCTTATATTAGGAGGAGGGGGCAAAAGTTTCAGACAAGGTGGCCAAAGGTTTCAATAATATAATCAAAGTATTTTCATATACTATTTCCTGATACTAGAAATGAAAAATACGTTGACCGTATTTCTGAAACTTTTGACCACTTGGTCTGAAACGTTTGCCCCCTCATATAACAGAGATATATATGTACTAGAGAAAGTATATCAGTAAAAAATTAACAATAAGATAGAAAAGCTTTATTATTTAAAAATATTCAAATTTATTTTTTTGGGAAATGAATAGGCTACATCACAGTTTGATATAGTATATAAATTACAGTATACAAGGAAGCATAAAATCGAATTATATATAAAATTATTTCTTTAGTCAACATGAACCTTTTGTGGCAAAGCAGACGCTTGATCATACGATGGCGGTGCACTTGCAGATGGATATGATGGTGGAGCAGCACTTCCGGCTGGATACGGTGCGGAATTTGGATACGGAGCATTCGGCTGTGGTGCAACGTTGCGATGAACCGGTCCAGCTGGATATGGTGTTCGATCAGGCCCAATGCCAGAGTATGGTGGCGGCTGCTCATACATAAACACAGTGTTGGCTAAAATTATAGGAATGAGAGAATTTTTGGTCACCTTCATCCTCCCCCAATAAAAATAATTTTTGGGGGTGGTGTCAGTGATGCAATTCAGATGCGAAATAATCTAAAGTCAAGTTCCAATACGGATTTAGATCCAAATCTGAATTAGATTGGACGCGCAAACTGCATTAGAGCCAACCAAATCTCCCCTTACCAGGTGGCTGATCCGGAAAAGCATGAGTCGGCGCTTGGAATCCATTATAGTTGCCACCTTCTGGCATATAATAATTCGGAGGCGCAGCATAATAAGAACCAGCCGGTGGAGCATATGGTGGTGGCGCATTATATGGACGGTAAGAATTAGCCATATCATTAGCTTTAAGCAAAGCTTGACCAAAATCGATACATCCACCACGATTGAAAGTGAGTTTCCAAACCACTTCACCATTCCAATTTCCTCCAGGTTGAGCCAAAGCGGTCCCTTTCAAATAGTTTGCTCCAAAAATCGGCTGCTCAAGAGTGACATTACGCATACAATGGAATGGCATTGAAAATGATCGAAGAGCATCATTTTGTCCAGAAATAAAAATGACCTGAAAAAGTGTTCAAATTCGTAAGTAGGCACTTATGTTGTTGACCCACACCAAATTTTGGAGATAGTGCCAAATGGCTACCCACAAAGACAAAAATTGAGATTTGCTTCTGAAAATCATAATAGAAAACATAAAAACCATGAATTTAATTAAAAACAAACAAATTTTTATCATCTACAGTTGCGGAAAAAAGTCTTGCCGCCCCCTAAAGAGAGGGGGGAGGGGGTGCATTTTGCGACCATTTTGGAGAACGAAAATTTTTCGTAAAAATTACCCTACTACCCCTAATTTTATGCGGGGAATCGATTGCGCGCATTGCCGAATTGTGATAACGCTTCCTTGGCCCTGATTCAGGGGGGAAAAACCAAAATTTGATTTTCGCTTTAAAACACCGATTCCTTCCCTGAATCAGGGTCAAGAAAGCGTTTTCACGGTTTAGGAGTGTGCGCAATCGATTCCCCGCCTAGAAAAACGTACGAATCGACGGTTTTCTCATAAAAATTCGAAAAATTTTCGATTTTCGCTTCAATACACCCACCACCTTCCCTGAATCAGGGTCAAGGAAGCGTTTTCACAATTCGGCAATCGATTCCCCGCATAAAATTAGGGGTAGTAGGGTAATTTTTACGAAAAAATTTTCGTTCTCCAAAATGGTCGCAAAACGCACCCCCCTCTTTAGGGAGGTGGCAAGACTTTTTTCCGCAACTGTAGATGATAAAAATTTGTTTGTTTTTAATTAATTTCATGGTTTTTATGTTTCTATTATGATTTTCGGGAGCAAATCTCAATTTTTGTCTTTGTGGGTAGCCATTTGGCACTAGCTCCCAAATTTTTAATCTTTTACAAAATTTGATGATCCAACAGCATTAGTGCAAAGCTCAAAACAATGTACTTACACGATGCGTAGTCAAATACAAGCTTCCATGTTTCTTGCCCTTAAACACATGATCTGAATTTCCATCAAAGCTCACATTAACTTCTTTTGTATAAAGAAGAATCCTCAAATAAAATTTTTTAAAAGAAAAAGATCTCTAATCTTACATTTCACCATTATAAATAAGAACGCCCAGACCATCGGGTGTATTTGCGGTATTAACAGACATTGTTGTATTATTTTGCACTCTGAAAATATCATATTTTTTAATGGATAGAAAAATGGTTCATGATGAATAGATAAGCACATTTTGGCACTATTACTTTTTCCAAAAAAAGTAAGAGGGAAAAACCAAAAAGAGGAAAAAAACAATAGTGCCCACATTTTCGTTTCTAATAAATTGTTTTGATGTTTTTGATTAGAAAAATCTTATAACCGAAATATGAAAAAAGTTTTGGAAAAATTTTAAGCAGAAATCGCAAAGCGTTAACACCACACTAACAAAATATTTTTTTATGAGCCTCATGTTTTCAAGAAGCTAGCCACCTAGTGTACCAATTTTTGAATTTTCTGTGATTGCACTGATAAGTCGAATAAAAACACTAAAGATTGTGAGAAAGAAAATGAAAAATTTCACGGAATAGTTCTTTCTTAAGATCAATTTTATTTTCATGAATGGCTTAAACTTGAGATTGAAATTCCCTAATTTAGATATTATCCGATAAAATCAAATAAGTTCAACCTCAAGATGAGAGCCATTCATGAAAGTTGCCAAAAAATATCGGTCGATTAGGGTCGCCACTAATGCACACTAATTGTCTCGACAGCGCTAATTACGTATCGAACAAAAACTTGTAATCCAAGTCATTAGCGTCATTCATTGACATTTACAAATTTTTTTGGTTAAATTTACAGCTATGAATCATGTCAGATAAAAAATCTATAAGAGACCATCAGAAAATTCTAGTTTCGTTTCGCAAAATGACGTCAATGTGAAAACAACAAGGAGCGGTGAATAAGATTCTCCATTTGACTGCTTGCTTTCAAACAAATAATAGCCAATAACAAAAAATCTTTTCAATACACAAACTTTTTGAAATAGAAATAAATGACTTTTTTTACTGATATACAAAAAATCGAATATACAGTGACCCTCGATACAACATCACCCTGGGAATCGGCCCAAAGGTGACGTCTTATCGAAACGACGTCTTATCAGGGGGGGGGGGGAAATTTCAGACCAGGTGGCCAAAAGTTTCAGAATTTCAAATGTTTCCAAAACGGTTGTCTAATGCCTAAACAAATAGAAGCTAAAAAACACCGATTCGATATTCGGAAACTTTTGTCCACCTGGTCTGAAACTTTTGCTCCCCTGATATCAAGTGTCAGCGGTTTCCGATGACTTCGAATGGCCGTTTATCGAGGTTTTCATATCACATCTTTCGGAAAAAACGCATTTTTTGGCAAAAAATAACCATTTATGATGATTTTTGGTTTAAACATATCATTTTTTATTGAAAAAATGAATATTTTTTACATAAATTTTCATGGACCAAAACTATTCGTGGACAACAAATCAAGGGTGACGTATTATAGAGGGCGAGAATATGGCCGATTGATGGTGGCGTCTTATTTGGGATGACGTTTTGTTAAGGGGTCATCTTATTCAGGGCCTCTGACATACAAATTACAAAGGTTTTCGCCGGGACCGGGCCTAGTGTGAGGTCTTATCGAGGGTGACATTGTATCGGGGGCCATTGTATCGAGGGTCGACTGTACACAAAATAGTGGATATTTTTTAGAAATGATAGAAAAATCGAGAGAGTCAAATTTTTGAAAAAATTTTCTACTTTTAAAAATTGATTATTTAAGCTTTTTCATGAAAATTCAAAAGCAAAACGTTCACCTAAAAACTGATAAGCAGCAAAACTATACATATAGTAGCTGTAAATCACAAAATAATGCATTTTGTCGTTCTTAACTATGCGGTTTTATCTATGTTCCCTTCTGATATTTTATTTATTACCTATAGTTAATGGAGAGCTAATAAATATTCCATGTGTGTCGGGTAACACCGTAAGTTAATGCAAAAAATCCCTTGGCATGAGGAGGAGGTTATTACTCTTCTCTCTGATATTTTTGTTGCCCTGATATGTTGAATTTAAAGGATCAGTCTACTTTTGGGGATTGAATGCCATGTGAAAGAGCACAAAATTTGGAGCATTTTTGCTTTTACGGCACTACTTGAAAATCTAACGGTTAAAAGTTATGAGCGAAACAAAATTGTGAAAAAAAATTTTCAAACGAGTTTGAATATTGAAACGAAAAAGAAAACATTGAGCTTATACCCAGGCAAAATCAAATTGCTTATTGAAACGAATTAATAAATCATTATAAAATTTAAAATCTTGACAGTTTGAGAAAAAAGACTTATAATAAAGCGTTTATAACTCGCCGAAACGAATAAAATGACACCAAAATTATTGAATTTTGAAAATGTTTTGGGTTATTGAAACGAAAAATGAATCAGGGTTCTCCCCAAAAATAGACTCGTCCTTTAACGCTTATTCAGAGGCTGTGTATCGTTTTATTTGTCTTTTTCTTAGTTTCTGGGTATTTTGCTAATCCCGTTCCTCTTATCATTTATCTACTCATTGAAAAAATTATAGACCAATCAAACGTATAGTTCAACGATAGTGTACAGAATACAATCACAAAATTTTGGGAATGGTCCATACCCTTCATATACAACAAATGAAAGGTAAACTGATCTTTGAAATTTCAAGCTATCCATAAAAATTTAGTTGCATAATAAACTTAATTGCATCTGAAGAAACTGGGTTTGTATTCTTATTTACTGAATTTATGATGGATACCAATGATTATATGCAAATTTGTAATGACCAAGGAAATGATTCCACGTGTTTTATGTATGGAATTTTTAACAGTTTCAGAAATTGGTGTTATAGGGTAGAAAGCAACTACTAATTATTACACTGCCACCATGGTCAATGACATAGACGTAGCCGGCACTAGGAGTTTCCTTACGCTTACGGAAACGCCCTTACGGAGTTTCCTTACAGAATTTCCTTACGGACTTTCCTTACGGAGTTTCCTTACGGAATTTCCTTACGGAGTTTCCTTACGGATTGTATCTACGACGGAAAGGAAACTCTTAGCGCCGTACTTTTTGTGTTATTAGTTAGTACTCGTGAGTACTATCGAATGGTGAAAGAATTTTTACGAAAAATTTTTTTTAGACCCATCGTACTTAAAAAATACGACGAAATAAGCGGAATTTTATCGTACTTTTTAAGTACGATGGGTCTAAAAAAAAATTTT
>OZJO01006068.1:0-11414 GCA_900406225.1 Acrobeloides nanus | reverse complement strand
GGTCAAAAAAATTTTTTTCTCGATAAAAAAATTTTTTCGGGTTAATATTACTAGTTTTCATCCAATATTAGGCTTATTTTACGTTCCTCGATCATTTTTCGCCGAAAAATTTTTTGTCGATAACCCGCAATGACTTTCCCCCCCCCCTTTAAGGGAATTTGAGTAAGGGAAATTCCGTAAGGGCATTTCCGTAAGGAAATTCCATAAGGGCATTTCCATAAGCAAATTCCGTAAGGGTATTTTCGTAAGCAAATTCTGTAAGAACATTTCCGTAAGCGTAAGGAAACTCCTAGTGCCTAAAAGTTTAGCAACACATTTCATAAATAATAAACATTTAAAGAAACGGCGCAGGAGAAGCTCTTTAGAGAACGAAGCTTCTCAAACCTTTACTTTGCGATAGATACAAATAAACTGAGAAAAGAGATGACAGAATGAAATAAAGAACAGAGTTTTCGCGCTAATATACAAAACAATTCAAAACATTATTCTAAATTGATCTTGATGTGGCGCATTCTTTACAAGAACATTTATCTCACATTTTTGAGCAAAAATAGAGAAAAATTGACTATTTTTGATGAAAAAGTGGCATTCTTTAGTGGAAAATTGAAAAAATGTACATGTTTATTGAAAAAATACAAAATTTTGGTGAAAGAACTTTTTCAAAAAATTTAGTCAAAAACATAAGGGGGATCATTAGGAAAAATGGGGGGTCATTAGGAAAAAAACATAAGGGGGATCATTAGGAAAAATTTTTCATTTAATCCCTGTTTTTTCGGGGTTAACCCCCGAAAAAACAGGGGTTATTCCGTTTGATCAGGTTTGAGGGTTAACCCCCGAAAATACAGGAGTTAGGTTAGAGATATTTTGTGAGTGTAATTACGGCCCTGTGTAAACATATGAAATAACCGGAATAAATTTTTAAAATTATTTTGACAATTTTGGTGAAAAATCATAATTGGTGAACATTAATTTTTGAAATTTTTTCAAAAAATTCGTTGTACCAAAGTACATATACGAAAAATCATAGGGCCCAAAAAAATGCGGAACCAAAAACCAGCTCTGCTTTGCACTATATCAAAAATTCCAAAGGTAACTCGTCATTTTTTGTCGTATTCTTATGATAAGATGTCAGCATTTTAGATATCTAAATGCTGACGTCTTATCATACAAATACGACAAACACGGATGAATGTTCTTTGGAATTTTTGATATAGTGCAAAGCAGAGCTAGGTTTTGGTTCGCATTTTTTGAGCTCTATGAAACAAAATTTCACGTGTCCCAATTTTTGACCCACTTTGGCCAGCCGTGAGATGATAACGTTTTAATAGCGAATATTATATTATCTTTAGTTTATAGTCTATAGTTATGTTAGACTATGTTTGGAGTANGCATCCATTCAAGTATTCTATAATAGAGACCGGACCGAGGCCTCAAGGATCCTCGATTCCTTGGTTTCGATCTTCAGTTTTTTGGACTGACCGAGGATTTTACACTCGATTTCTCGACCTCGATCATCCCAACCCCTCGATAATTTTTGAAATTTTGATAAATTCGAAAAAAATTGCCTTGGTCCTCCATTATGTTTTTGCTGAAAATTTTCGAAAAAACATAAGGGGGACCAAGGATAATTTTTTTAATTTTTGAGACTCCCCCCTCCCCACTGAAACCCGCTTTGCGTCTGGAGGGGGGGGGGGGCAAAGGCAATTTTCCGCTAGGCCCCCTCTTTTTTACAATTTCACACACTTTCGATATAACAACCCTCCAATAGAAGGGTTGTTGTATCGAGAGTTGACTGTACTTAATCCTGAATCAGATTCAGGGAAATTTTTATCATGTTTATAAAATGCTCGCAATCGATTCCTTGCATAAAATTACCTACGGAATATGACTTTTAGGAAAGCTCAGATCTGGACCCCCCCCCCCCCCCCCCACTCATTGTATGAAGGGGACCTTTGTGGTTTTTTGTCCTTTACTTGTCAAAACATAAGAGGGACCCTTTGGTTTTTCGGCATCCAACCGATTTTAGTTGGAGCAATTTCCCGTGTTACCACCCCCTCTCTACTAGTGCTGGGTTGAAATTTCGATTTTGAAACGGGGTTATAGGCTATAACCCCGTTTGAATTGAAACCCAATCAACCGTTTAGCGAAATTCAGTCTAACTGACACCCGTTGGCGTAGGGGGGGGGGGCACTTCCCCAAAAAACATAATGTAGTATTGTACCCTTATGTGTAGATATTTTTTTAATTTTGACCCACTAGGGGGGGGGGGGCACCTACCACCTCCTTGCCTACGCCACTGTTCACAGCTAACCCATTTCATCAACCTCTAACCCGACGATTTAGCCCGTTTCATCAGTCCCCTATAAAATTGACACATAAGTCTTTTTTATCTGACTCATTTTTGAACTTATCAAAAAGAATTTTCAAAAATCCTAAATAAAAAATGCATATTTTAGACCAACAAGAAAATCTTATCGATTAATTTTTGATGTTTATGTTTTCAAGAGGCAAAAAATTGTCTCTCAAAAATCTATTATACCCTATTTTTATTTCGTTTTTCTCTCCAAATGATATTTTCTTTTTATGATATAAATTTCGTGCTGTTATTATTATGTTTTATTGATTTATGCTTGCTCTTTCATTTCTGATCTTACAGAAAATAAGATTGAGTGACTCAGCCTGTTTTGCAGCATGATTAAGATTGTAAAACCTATCTTACATCACTAAACAAACATATTTTGTAAATATTTTTTGAATATTTTAACTCCATTGAGTTTGCAAAAATTATTATAAGGAAGGATTAATACTCTGATATTGCTTCTTTAGGTTAACTTTAAAAATAAGTTAGATAAATTGTAATGAGTTCGAAAATAGAGGCATACACAAAGCTAATTTTTCAATCTTTAACATTCATTAATTTGTTTTTTGTGTCAAAAATAAGATTTCAATCGTTTCATTTATTTTTCTCATGCATTATTATGTCAGCCTCACATGTGGATCATGGCCCGGTTCAATACCGTAGGCAAGGGAGATATGCCCCTCAAAAAATCCGATAAAATGAAAAAATCCTAATGATCCCCCTGTTTTTACAATTTTCATTCTTTCATACTATGTCCCACCCTGAAGAGAAACCCTGCCTATTGCATTAGCCCGCTTTCAGAAACAACCCGAGTGAGCAGAAGTTCGTGGCCAGTGGCATAGGCAAGGGGACAGGTGCCCCCAACTTAGTATGGGGGGCCTTCAAAAAATAAATTAAAAATTAAGGGTCCTCTTATGTTTTTGGGAAAAATCGGCCTTGTTTGGTGAAATCCCTCTCCCCCGGCCGACCCTTTCTGCCGGTCGCGGTCCGCTGCTGTTCATCCACTCGCGACTCGCTCAGGTTTTTTCTGGAACCAGACCTAAATTTTTTTTCAACTTCTGGCCTAAAAACACATCCGATTTTATCACATCATTCAAAAAGCAAAGAATTTTATCTTTGTAAATTATAAGCGACTTATCAGTATTTCTCTCATGCATTCTTCACGTGTGCAAATTTATTTTTGTGCTTATTAGGCGTTATCAGCAAATTATAGTCTCGGACCATTTTAAATGAGCTATAACTGAATAATTTTTGCCTACTTATTTTTGTGCCTTTGGTGGATTTTTTAAATATAAAAATTGTAATTTTAAAATTTTTTAACCTTTTTAGTTATACAAAAAGTTAAAGCCAATCTAAAAAGTGTGTTAGATGCCGTTTTTGACATTGGTTTATAAATTTATTAAAAATATTTTTGATAAGTTCAAAAAATATGCTAGACAAAATGTAAAATTTTACTTTTTTTTATTCAGCCCACAAAATATTCAATCGTTTCCCCTTATGATTTTTTTCCTTACTTCCCAATCATTTTCAGGAAACTTCCAATTTTCTTTCAAAATTTTTTGTCAATTTTAATCTTCCTAACAATGAGCAATTTTTTATTCACCCATCATTAGAGTCAGCAGTGAGAACACATGGCTAATTGGGCGAACACAATTAAATGTAAAAAGTCACCACATGTTTTCTGTCAATTAAAAAAAGATTTTTGATCTAGGCAGTAGAAAAATGCTAGCGGGCTATTAAAAATTGATTTTGAAATGGAAGTTGTAGTTGGAGGATTTTTTCTATCCTAAAGTTGATGCTTGTTTCGGTGATTGTGTGAGGCTTAGGCTTATAATTTTTGAATTGTATATCAAAAAATGTTTTAAATTTACTTTTAACGAGTAAGAAAAATATGATAGACTAAATAGAAATTTTTACCAAAAATTTTTTAGATTTTTTAACTTTACTTATTTTAAATTTTCACAGTTTTCCAAATTTCTTTTGTTTGCTTTCTGGTTGATTGGTGCGGTTAGCACTACTACAAGGTTTAAATTCATTACTATCCATCCAGAGCCATGGTGTCCGTCAAAGTCCCCCTACGGGGGGAGGACTTTGGGAGGTTCTCCTTCCCCTTCCGTTCCGAAAGGTCAGAAAATTTTTTAATCAATGGTTTCCCCTTATGATTGTTTTCAAAAATTACATGAAAAAATCGAAAATCTTCAAGTGCTCCCCCCCCATCCGGCGCTGAAATTACGCCACTGCATGGTGTAGTGGTCCGGCGTGCTGCCAAGTAGTTCGGCATCACCGGTACTAGAAGGGTTCGGTACCTCATTGAGTCCAATAGATTTTGCCCTGCAGCACTTAGCGGAAAAATCTAAAAGAAACTAGTGATCGATCGTAGTAGATCAATAACAACATTGACCCAATAAACAAGGTAGAAAATTTGGTCAGGATTTTTTTCTTGCAAATTCGTACAAAAACCTGCTTTCCCGTTTAATTATTCCGTAATCGACCTGCAGTTTATGTTTTTTGACATGATCCCGCCATTTAATACCTTTGAATGAACAAATATGTATTTTTCAACAACTTTATGGGGAAAAATTGTTAAAGTTTTGAATCAGACTTTTTAATGAAGGATGAATCTATTTTTATGGTGTTTGGAAAAATATTGTTTTCCCAAATTAGTGATTTCAAAAATTGCAGAATACTGCTGCTGATGACTTACTTTATGCCGTAATCAGGGTTGGGAAATAGAATTATCCGGTCCCGGGGAAATTGGATAAATCCAGATTTACCCTGGAAATTCTGGCGAAATCTTTTCTTGGTTGGGAAAATCTTTTCCTCCAGAATTACTTGGGTTTAAAATTTTTTTCGCCCCCACCAAGCCTCGGTGGTGCAGTGACAAAGCAGCGGCTTCGTGGCCACAAGGTCGCTAGTTCAAATCCCGCTTGGAATCAATTTGGTTCCAAATTGGCTCCAAGCGGGATTCGAACTCGTGACCTTGAGTCCACGGAGCCGCTGCTTTGTCACTGCACCACCGAGGCTTGGTGGGGGCGAAAAAATTTTTAAACCCAAGTAATTCTGGGGAAAAGATTTCGCCAAAATTCCCCCGGGGAAATCCCAACCCTGGCCGTAATGGTTTTAAAAAATGACTATTAAAAATTGATTTTTTTTATTGATCTGTGATTGTCTTAAAAACTTCAAAAACCCATCTTTAACGAGTTCTAAAATTATGTTAGACAAAATGCTAATTTTTGATCTTTGTGATCACAACAAGTACTACTCATTTTATGATTTATGACCAAAAAATAACCTATGACATAAAAGTAGCTTGTTTACAAAACTAGTTTTCTCGCGCGTGCCTATATTTTTGAAAAGGTGTCGTCCGATAGTGATTCGCCAAATATTTTATTTGTGTTGATTTATAGAAAAATTAATCATGTTTATTCAATTGATTGCGGAACCATTAGAATACTTTTTTCCTCTTAAAATAAGCTACTTTTGTTATTCTTACTGAAGGCTGGGGCTAATAAGTTTATTTTTGAGATTTTTCACGTAGTCTGTACTTTTATTCAATATGTTCAATTTTTTCACCTTATTTTTTTAAAATGACCCTTGTTCTAAAATGATTCGGGACATTTATTTTGTACTAACTAGTGCAACCTCATAAAAAATATTTTTTAAATTAATTTTTTGGTAATTGATCAGGAGGCCGAGATTTTTCAATGAAGTACTATCATAATTTAAGAGGCGATATTTCGAAAGTTCGAACTTCCCGCGTCACTAGGCGAACTGATCTCGGGATATGTAAAATGGACAAAAAAGAAACACATATGTGCCTTTGAGGTGGCGTGAAACCTTAAAAAATGCCCATTTTGACCTTTATGAAAGTTGGGCCTTTTTAACAATTTTTATACTTTAGTATTTTACGCATATCTCTTGAAGGGTAAATCCATTCTCGATGATCTTGGTGTCGTTGGGAAGCTGGAACGCGGGATACAACTTGCTTATAGGGTATGTGGGGGCTTATAAAAAAATTAGAATTTTTGCAAAAATCCAGGTACAAAACTCAAAGAAATGGCTCTAGGAAAAAATATTGTTCCGACGCATTTCTTCCGTTGGCCCTAAAAATTACTATAACGCCCATACTTTGTTTTAGGCTTGGTTCCGGACCAAATCTCGTGGCATCAGGCACTTTTTCTGGCTCT
This sequence comes from Acrobeloides nanus, assembly GCA_900406225.1. NCBI lineage: Eukaryota > Metazoa > Nematoda > Chromadorea > Rhabditida > Cephalobidae > Acrobeloides > Acrobeloides nanus. Next base: position 4,868 of record OZJO01006068.1, on the reverse strand, counting down.
GAAGTTGATCGTCCAAGCTCCAGAAAATGGCATTTTTAGGATAAAACTTTTATAATAGCTCAAAATCGACTAATTTTTTATACTCGGGGGTTTTGGCTATGGAGAACACGATCCTGTCGTTATTTTTTGATTTTGAAATTCAAAGTACCTCATTTTGGAAGAGTGCTCTTTAAAAATTATGTGTTTTTCAAACCCTTATAAATATATCCTATTCGGCTAATTGTTTGTATTCAAAATTACACAAATTTCCACTTGTCGACAAAATTTTCACTTGTGACACTTGACTATTTTATTTTTATCTTCTACATTTTCATGTTTCGAAATTTCAAAAACGGTAATAATAATTTTGAATGTAAAAACGGTAAGGAAACTGCCGTAATTATTTTCAAAGAATAAATTTGATCCTTACGCGATAATATTTTTTAACGCGAAAAATTTGCAATTATTTACATTTCACGGCGCACAAAAATGTGCATTTTTTTGAATTTCCTCAAAAACGTGTTAATTAAGAGTCAATAACACTTTACGAAAGAATTCGCAGCGGTCCGAGAGCGTCCAAAAAAGCTATGGGGTCTGCAAAATTTTTCAATTTTTACTTTATGCAATTTTTACATGGGCTCTGTAAAAAAATTAGGCTCCAAATAAGATTCGAACCTGAAACTTGTGGCCACGAAGCCACTGCACCGCCGAGGATTAGTGATGGATAATCGTTTTTTTTAACCAAGTAGTAGTGCTTTTTTTTATTAAATAACTTCAAATGAATAGAAGTCGTGAAGGACAACACCAATTTTAATGATCGAGGGCTCAAAGTGCTCGTAAGAGTTGTAGAATTAAAGTTACAGAGCCAGTTTTTTGGGCGCTGAAGAAAACCTTTTTTTATTCCCCAAAAATGTAAAAAAATGCCCAAAATTTACAGTTTTTGACATAAAAAACTCCATTTTTCGAAACTAAAAAGAAAAATCGCTCTGTAGTTTTGTTTTCTAGCCTGTCAGCAATCGTTTGAGCCTCCGATAACAAAAATTGGTGGTGTCCTTCACGACTTCTATTCATTTGAATTCCTTTGAAATGTGCAAAACAGTGAACAATTCAACCAAATTTTAAAAAATCAGTAAAATAGCTTTTCAAATATTTTTCTCGTAGAATTGTAGATTAAAAGGAGTAGAATATTGTAGGGGAAAAAATTAATCGAATTCACTTAGTTTTCGCCGAGATATGACACTTTTTCGACACCTATCGAAAACGACACGTCTTCAGGACTTAGACAAATTTTTTCAGGACTTTGAAAAGTCAAATTTTTTACACGCTCTCGGATCGCTGCGAATTCTTTCGTAAAGTGTTATTGGCACTTAATTAACACGTTTTTACGGATATTCAAAAAAATGCACATTTTTGTGCGCCGTGATTTATTAAAGTATCAAGCTGAAAAATTAAGGTTAAACAATTTTAAACAACAAAAGAGAAGTTGAATATGGTGCAAGTTAATACGGTGGGTTATGTTTTTAGTTATCCCATTCAAAAATTTTCAACTTTTTGACCAAGAATCTTTTTTTTCACAAAATTGTTTTTTATGAGAAATTTCAGCTTAAAAATCGCCTTTTTAAGCTGAAAATCCTTAGGAAAAGGCCTTTTTGTAAAGGGGGTATAAATTAGGGACTATTTCATGAAAAATTTTTTTTAAATGATTATTTTTAAGGGTAATTTTATACGGGGAACCGATTGCGCACATTCCTAAAATGTGAAAACGCTTCCCTAACCCTGATTCAGGAAAAAAATTGGATTTTTGAAACGAAAATCAAATATTTTCGAATTTTTATGAGAAAACCGTCGATTCTTAAGTTTTTTAGGCGGGGAATCGATTGCGCGCATTCCCGAATCATGAAAACGCTTCCTTGATCCTGATTCGGGGAAGGAATCGGTGTATTGAAGCGAAAATCAAACATTTCCGAAAATGTTTTTCGCTTCAATACACTGATTCCTTTCTTGAATCAGGGTCAAGGAAGCGTTTTCACGATTCGGGAATGCGCGCAATCGATTCCCCGCATAAAATTACTCTTAAAAATGATCATTTTAGAAAAAAATTTTTCATGAAATAGTCCCTAATTTATACCCCCTTTAATAAAAAAACTGAAAATTTTTAGTGGGGTACCTAATTGATACTAATATGTTGAATCCTACTACAGTGAACGCTTGTTAAGCGGGCCCCCTTGAAAAATTCGAAAACGCCCCTTCCCCCTCTCTAGAGTGGCCCGCTTCACGAGAGTTTATTGTACATTAAAGTATAATGTGTGTCTGTCTTGTTTGTTGAACGATCTCGGGAAAGCTTGATTTAAACCCTCAGTGCGATTGTAAAAGTTGTAGGGGACGATGAGAGAAGACGATTGACACCACTTTTATGGGGGTACCCCATCAAAATATTTTTTGGTGGAAAAAAGATTAGCTATAGCAGGGATTAATTTTTAAAAAGTATTTGTAATAACTAATACATTTTTAACTAGAAGCGTCTCTCGGGAGTGCCGCTCAGAGTCACAACCCCCGAGAGCGAAGTGCTCGGCTCCCGGTACTTAAACTTAAAATTTTTAAAAATGTAATTTTCAGGTAGTTTCTGCTGGATCCGGCATACCCCAACCTAAGCATGAACCCAAGCTTGGATCTTTTATCTACATGTTATCCACCATGGCTGTCATCGGAGGGTTTTTATTCGGCTATGATACTGGTATAGTCTCGGCAGCAATGTTATATGTACCAAAAAATAATGGCATGAAACCCATGGATGATGTTTGGAAAGAAATTATTGTTTCTGTAACCCCTGGTATGCCTAACACTTTTGACCTAAAAATATGGTTTTTAAAAATTTGGCAACATCACGTTCTGCAATCTAATGATAGTTCTGTTAATGCAAATATAAATTTTAACCCCTTAGTGCCGGCTGTCCCATCGGTGGGACAAAATTTTGCAAGCCGTCTAGCTCCTCCAATTTAAAGCGGATTGATATAATTCTTTTTACAAATGAAAGATCTAAATAGAACTATAAAAAAGTCCTATATGAAATTTTGATATAACTTTTCCTATACCTTTTTCAATGCCCTAGAAAAATGTATGCTTTCACATTTTTCGAAAAACCGGCTCCCATTTTGCCGAAAAGGGTAAAAAAATCTAATTTGATCTGGATTAGCTTAAAATGAATAAAAACTAAGAGAAAAGCGCATTTTTTAAATTTTCCTAAAGTACCATTTTTCTGTATGGGCACGCCTAAAAACCTATATAGAAGGCCTGGTATCTTGACAAATATGTGCCACATCAAAAATCTGATACATACATTTTGTAGATCAGCATTGGTTCTCTATAAATGGAAATTTTTTTTACCAAAATTGGCTTTCCCTACCCCGAAATAAAGGCTTTGAAAAATCTTTAACGAAAAAAATTTTTTGCGAAAAATACAAAATTTTCAAAATTCATTATCTTAAAATCATGAAAAATCGCAGGACATTAATTTTTTTTAAATCGCTCATATCCCAAAATAATATCCTAAAAACAAATTTGCTCGAAAAAAATTTTCTATAAGCCTATAGAATTTTTTTAAGGTTTTGACTTTAAAGCATCACAGCTCTTAAGGGGGGGGGGTCTGAAATAGGGTCGAGTAGAAAATTTAAAAAAATTTTTTTAACAAGTGACCCTTTAGGGGTAATTTTATGAGAGGACTAGATTGCGCCCATTTCCGAACCTTGAAAACACTTCCTTGACCTTGATTCAGGAATCGGTGTATTGAAGCGAAAATCAAACTAGTTACGTAAATATGTATCCTTTCCCTGAATCAGGGTAAGGAAGCATTTTCACGGTTCGGGAATGCGCGCAATCGAGTCCTCGCATAAAATTACCCCTAAAGGATCACTTGTTAAAAAAATTTCTACTTGACCCTATTTCGGACCCCCTCCCCTTTAAGGGGACCTCGGAAAAATTTTTTTAACTTTTTTGTATTAGAATAATTTATTCTTACAGAAAATAAACTTTTTTCGAAAAAAACCGCGGCTTCATATAGCTGGCACTAAGGGGTTAAAAAACATCTTTGATGAGTTCAAAATTATGTCAGATACAATGCTAATTTTTACTCATAAAAATATATCATTCAAATTTTCAGGTGTCGCAGGAATCGGTTCACTTGTTGCCGGTGTCTCTTCAGATCGTTTTGGAAGGAAGAAAATTATTGTTGGAGCTAGTATTATTTTTACGATTGGTGCTCTGATTTGTGGGGTGGCTTTTGATAAATGGGTTCTTTTAATCGGAAGAATTTTACTAGGTTTTGCTATAGGTGGGTAACATTTTCAGTGTGCTTATTATTTAGGGTGCGCGTTATAGTTGTACCGCGCTCGGCACGACGTTAGCAGCGGTGTTAGCAGTTGTGCTGGTATAACTCGGAGGCGGCACGACGTTAGCAGTTATGCCGTCGTTGTAAAACGGCGGCACAACTGATAACGCGCACCCTTACAATCTGATTTCTCATGTTTCATAAAAATCATTATTATGACTAATTTTTTGTTTATCTTTTACCACTAAATATGGTTCTCGAAATTTCGGAGAAATCATCGTACTTCGAATAACTATGACTCTACCACAACTACATATAAATTTTTAAAAATCGCCTTTGATGAGTTCAAAAAGGCTTAGACGCGTGAAATTAGGGTAATTTTGGTAAATTTTTGAAAGCCCTTTGAATAAAGTTCAAATATTAATATGGATAGATATATCGCGCAAAATTACCATCTTTTTGAGGCACGTTGTAAATATAAAAAAATTATTTAAAAGCCCATAATGGGTAACTTTTGACAAATCTCAATTTCTAAAAAATCATTAAAACTTTAGGTTTTGCCTCC
>OZJO01006066.1:0-24652 GCA_900406225.1 Acrobeloides nanus | reverse complement strand
GATGACAATTGATACAAATGAAGGAAAGATCTTTTTCGCATTAAGTGATGGTTTAGCTGTATATATTGTTAAATCACTAGGTAAATTTTTAAATAATAAACTTTCATAATGTAAAGCATCTGTTGTTACAGTGAAAACCTGAAACACCGGATTCCGAAATTGATAAAAAAAAATTCTTCATACCTGCTTCTATAGTTCTGAAAAAACTGCATCAAAAACAGATTATCCTACGCGAATATCGATAAACAAACAATTTTCTTTCAATATTTATGATTCAATCTAATACTCATTGAGATCTACAAAAAGACCCGCTTGCCAGAATACTCTGGTATGACTGATAGACCAAGATAAAAAGGTTAACCCTAAAAAGGGTGGGGTGGAGCAAAACTAAAAAGAGTGAAGCAAGGGTAAGGCTAGTTTTTTGGGTTTATAAAATTATGGTAAGCAATTCAAATTCTATGAACATCATATTCGACCGTAGTTCTATTCGCTGAACATATTCCCGAGGCGCTCAGAATTTATGAGCTATAAATTTGTCACTTTAATGCGAAATTCAGGCGGTATAAAAAGGGTGACTTTTTTAAATTAGCGAAATTTGCCACAATTTATATATATTCGGAAAATTCGTGAAAAATGGAGCATTTTTTGTTTTTACAGTAAATTCTTAATCGTTATCGTTGTCGAGATAATCGCGTTTGAAGTTGGCTATTTTTTGGAATTGGNAAAAAATCTCCAACTTCAAACGCGATTATCTCGACAACGATAACAATTCAGAATTTACTGTAAAAACAAAAAATGCTCCATTTTTCATGAATTTTCCGAATATATACAAATTATGGTAAACTTTGCTAATCTAAAGAATTTTCAAATTTTTGTCGATCCTTTTCGGTCGAATATGAACTACGGTCGAATATAATGTTCTTAGAATTTGAATTGCTTGCCATAATTTTATAAACCCAAAAAACTAGCCTCACCCTTACTTCACCCTTTTTAGTTTTGCTCCACCCTACCCTTTTTAGGGTTAACCAGATAAAAAAGGAAAATAATTTTTTGCCACTTAATAAAATAATGCAATTTTCTTTCAATATTTAGCTGTATATATTGTTAAAAGTTTTTCTTTAGTAAGCAACGATTATCAATTTAAAGTTCATTCAAAAAATGAAATTGTTAATTCAATATCTTCGGATAGCAATATAAAGGCAGAAAGGAAAGAAAATGCGACGACATGGTTATATGAGGCTTTGCAACAATATGCGGGACCTAATTGGAAGCAAGGAAATCAAAACAAGATTTGCCAATATATGACGGGCAAATTTGAAGAAAATTACGGAAAATATTGGCAATGTATGGCTAGTTCCGATAATTCAAATACAATATATGTTTCCATTGCATATGATACAAGTGAAGGAAAGATCTTTTTCGCATTAAGTGATGGTTTAGCTGTATATATTGTTAAATCACCAGGTAAAATTTTAAATAGTAAACTTTCAGAATTTAAAACATGCACGAAATAAAGGAACCGCCGTCCCTTCCCCTGAATACTTTATCACTTTGATAATTTTAAAAACACCTCTTGATAACAGGTCGATCGAAAAAGATCATAAGACAAGTGTCGATCTAACTCAATCTTTAAAGAACCAGTTCAGTTTCTCAATGTAATTTCTAAATGAAAATGCACAATTTTTTGTTTTTACATAATATATTGAAAATTTATACTTTTTGCTATATTTCAATTCAAAGTTTTCACTTCTGTGTAATCTGATAGTAATCTGAGTCGAAATCCGAGGTCGAAATCGAAAATTGGGGTCGAAATTCGACATCCTGAATTCTTTGCATCACTAGTGAACCCCCAAGGTGTAAAAAAGTGAAAACTTTTTTTTGTCTCCGATTTCGATGATTTTTGTATCAATCGTCTTCTCTCATCGTCCTCTACAACTTTTGCTTTGGCTGATACAGTTTAAATCACTCGTCTCCGAGATTGCCTATACATACAGACAAACAAATATTACACGTTTATAGTAATAGAATTTCAATATTTTTAATTTTTAGGACAAGTATCTAGTGATACGTATCTATATTATCTCATATATACATTTTTGTTTTGCTTAGCTTCCATATTTTTATTCATCGCATCTTTCTTATGTTCGTGCGGATTTATATCATGGCAACGTTTAACCATTCAAAAATTTCGACGGCAAAATGAATTGTTGTCTTTAAGCCAAGCCACAATGAACTCTTTAATTGTAATACCGATTGATCAGCTTGATATTGGCAAAGAAAAATTAGGTGAAGGGCAATTTGGTTCAGTCTACAATGGTCAATATATTACCAAAGGAGGGAAAATTAAGGTCGCTATCAAAAGTATAAATAAAATAGACGAGCAGGAATTAATCAAAGAAGCTGGAATCATGGCTCGGCTTTCACATATGCATCTAATAAAATTATTTGGGATTTGCTTGGCCGATGGAACTAAGATAGTTATTCCACTTCGACCGCTCGGATCGTTGAAAAGCTATTTGTATGCTAATCGGAATAAGTTAAAACCTAGCTATCTTATTTTATATTGCTATCAAATTTCATTAGGAATGGAATATCTTGCGGAGAGGCAAATTGTGCATCGAGATCTTGCAGCCAGAAATGTTTTAATGAAAAATTCAAGTCATGTTGAAATTACGGACTTTGGATTATCCGGACTAATTCAAAACGATATCACTACTCCATCTTCCATGCCATGTCGATGGGTGGCTATGGAATGCTTAAAAGACTCACAAAAGAACTTATATTGTGAAGCAACTGATGTGTGGTCGTTTGGAATTACATGCTGGGAAATATTGACTTTTGCTCGGCTACCTTATGAAGATGTTGTTTTGGATCCACCAAATGTGATTCGGTCTCTATATAACTATGTAAATAATGGCAATAGATTATCTCGGCCAGAAAGATGCAGTTTAGAACTATTTGAAACATTATTACTTTGTTGGGCACCAAATCACATTTCACGACCTAATTTCAAAACATTGAAAGAAACATTTAATAAATATAATGATACCCCGAATCGTTTTGTATTGATTAAGAAACCAAAAAATGATATTGAAATGAATAATCAAGCATTTATAAAAGTTTATGAAGACGCATATCGAAAAGAGAATGAATCTAAAAATCGAAAAAATTCTTATCAGCTAGAGGACAAACAAGCCACTGGGCAAGGATTCGAACAAGAAATTTCAAATCATCCAGAATCATCAACCTCATTAACAACGAATAAATTGCCTTTTTATACTAGCTACAATTCAGCCAACATTCAAATGAATCAAAAACTAAGTGTCAAAAAATTAGAAAATTATTATAAAAGAAGGAATTCTAACAATTTGCTTTCGCCGAAAGAAAATTCAAAACAAGAGGGAATTAATGGGCTGAGAAAATGTCATTCGTTTGATCACCAGCTACATCAGAGTAACGGTTACTGAAAAACTTCTGGTCCGGGTTGGAGTCTTTTTACCGAGTCATCATTGGAGGTCAATGAGGGACTCACCTCTAACCAAAGTCGCACCGTGAAAAAAATAGGGGCCTACCGTACCTCCGATGAAAAAATTAAAGCGGAAATTCGCATTGGACTAAGAGATCATAAGGAGTCATCTTTAAATTACGTTTCCACAAGGGGAAGGGGTCTGAGGCACGAGTTACGAAAAGTTACAGGTGAAGGGAGGATAGTCTTGCTAAAAGTAATGTAACATCGGGTCCTAGAGGAGCCCCTCCCTATTCACATTTTTCGGAAAATTTTTTGTATTGATTAAATTCAGTGCTTGAAGATCTCAAAATCGAAAACCCCATCAAAAAATCTTTTTTCTTCATAAAGATATCGATTTTTAATAAAAGTTGCCCTCATTTTTGAGGTCAAAGATGATAAAAAAAAGATATTTTAGATAACCCAAATATTCACCATGATATATATAAAGATTCTAAAACTACTTCAATAAAAGAATATTTATATAGTATTTCAAATAATGTAGGATCATTTCATAGATGTGATGAAGATGAACTGGGTAATAGCAACAATGACGTATCATCATTCGGTTATTTCAATCCAAAGTTTAAGAATTAAAAACGTTTTCTAGAGTATTTTGAATTCCTATATTTTATTCATGTTAAAAAAATGCTAACTTGTTATTTTCTTACAATTAAAAATACAATTTATTAGATTTTAACAGTACCGGGTGTCTACGCTAAGTGTGCACACCAATCATTTGGCATTATCTCCGGAACCCTGTTGAATTTTTCGATACGGTTTTTTTAAAGTAGATAGACTAAATGTGCATCAAACGAGGTGACTTTCGCCAAAAAATAAAAGTTCCAAATAAAAATATTTTATTTTTGTCTTACAATATTTGGTTTTAGGAAAAAACACCCTTAGCAATCGAATTTTTCCAAAATTCGTTCGGATTCTGAAAGAGCATGACTGATTTTATTTACCTACAAAAAATCATGAAAAAAGGATTTTTAGAATTAGAGCATTTTGAAGTTAAATGCTATTTCAAATAGTCGCGAGTGATATTCGTTGGGCGTTTATTTTTCAACTCCCTTAGGAGGGACGCATTTAATAGAGACTGTGCGTTTATTTTTGAATCTAAAAAAACATTTCAACAATCTAATATTCATCACTAACAACATGGGCAAAACAGAGATCCGCTCGGGTACAGTTGATCCAGAAGGGTCGACCCTGCACCCTAGGACAAATCTCCGTGTCCTAGGGCCGACTCAACTATCTCCAGGCCAGATTCACGATCACCTCCCCCCAAAGCACATTCACTCCTCATAGAGCCGAGTTCTAAGGCCAACTTCGAGCCCAAGGGCCGACCCCTTATTGCCAGGGCCGATCCTCGAAGATCCCTCAAGACCTATTCACCTCTCCCCAGGGCCAAGTCCCGAAGCCGACTCCGCCAGCCCCAGAGCCGATCCCTGAATACCCTTCCCCCAAGGCTGGTTCCCCCCCCCCCCCCCCTCCTAGGACCGAGCCCCAGGGCAATCCCGAGCCCACCAGATCCTATTTTTCTCGAACACCCTCTCCCAAGACCAATTCACCCCTCCTCAGAGTCGCCCCAAAGCCGGCCCCGAAATCAGGTTGATTCCCGAACAACTCCAAGGCTGATTTACTCCTCAGAGTTGATCCTGAGCTCACCAAGCCCGAGTCCTCAACAAAACAAAGCATCAAATTTTTTGTTCATTTTGTAAGTTAGATCATGAATATTGATAACACATGTCAAGGTCTTTCGTAAAAATTTACACACTAAACTCGAAATTGCCGACTTTTTTGAGCGACATATATCTTTCGTTGGACGACATGTATTTGGCCACCGCTTCGCGGCGGCCAATACTACATATTTTAAACTTTTTTGGTGGAGACTACTACATGTCTTTCGTATACGAAAGCTTGCCCCTGTGTGATTTTTCATTTTGCAAGTTAGATTATGAGTATCGATAAAGACTGCGAAATAAAAGTTTGAAAACCAGTTCTCACAAACATTTTAACCATCCATTACAATAATCGTAAAAACAATAGTTAATTTATTTAGTTAGGTTTTACTTATTCTCATTTTTTTGTTGTGTATTATGAAAAAACCCAAAGAAGATATAATATTAGATGTAGATTTGCTGTTAAAAAACATACAATTTAAAGACGTCACAAAATCGTATACTAGTTTAATAGGGTCTGATGTAATTGTGATAAAAAAGAAATATTTTTATTTTTTCGTTGGATTAACAATTTTATGGATATTCACATTGACTATTTCAATTGTTTATAATTTGCAAACTGTGAATAATGAATGTTCATGTACTTGTGAAAATTACACTCGAAGATATAAAAGAATGGATCAAGCAAGCGCATCGGATATAAATATACCGAAGGAGGAAAATGCTTCATTAGACTTGAATACTTTGTGTCGAAATTTAACAAGTAAAATCGATTATTTCATTGACTAAAGGACCAGGCCACTCATATACAATCATATGAAAAAATGATATATTCGGAAAGATCATGAAAAATTTTTTTTGTTTTTACGGCATCATCTGAATCGTTTTCCCCATCGAGATAAATGCATTTGAAAATATGAATTCGCGTACATGTTTTCGTTGTAATAATCAAACTTTTTTGAATTTTTGCTCTAAAATCGTGAAAATCAATCGACAGAGAATTTTATGCTGAACAACTTTGCTAATTGAAGTTTGCGTAAAAAATTATTTTCTTCGATCAAAAATGCAAAATAAGTTTAAATTCATGCAGGGTTTTCATTCAATATACAAAAAATTTAAATTTATTTTGCATTTTTGATCGAAGAAAATAATTTCTTACGCAAACTTAGATTAGCAAAGTTGTTCAGCATAAAATTCTCAGTCGATTGATGCTATTTTTCACGATTTTAAAGCAAAAAATTCAAAAAAGTTTGACTATTACAACGATAACATGTATACGAATTTATATTTTCAAATGCATTTATTTCGATGGGGAAAACGATTCAGATGGTGCCGTAAAAACAAAAAATGCTCAATTTTTTATGATCTTTCCGAATATATCATTTTCATAGGATTTTATCTGAATGGCCTGGTCTTTTTATAACAATTCAATTTTTATTTAGATAATTATCGTTTTAACATTCATACAAAAGAGGACGTTTTTAACGCTATTAGTTCAGACAGTACGTTAAGTAAAGAAAGCAGAGAAAATGCGACTACTTGGTTATACGAGGCTTTAAACATGTACGCTGGAAAGAATTGGATACAAGGAAACCAAGACAAGATTTGCGGATATATGCGCAAGAAATTCGATGCAAATTATGGGACTTTTTGGATTTGTGTGTCTAATTCGGATAATTCGAACCAAATATATGGATCAACAATTTATGATCATGTTGGGTATATTAGGTTCAATCTAAATGATGGTTTATCTGTATATATATTTAAATCTCCTGGTAAATTTTTATTAGGTCGGGACATGCAAGGTTGTCCCATAAGTTTTTGGCGTTTTGGGGTAGATAAGATTGTTTTGCTGATATTTCTTCAAGGAAAGCGTTTTATGAGCTGATTTCCTCCTCATAACCGTTTTCAGATATGGCGAAAATTTTAGTGATATTTTCGGCGCGGCGACCTCGAATTTGCATATTTCGAGTCTCCGAAATTAGATAAAATATAGTTGAAAAATATTTCCGTTTACACCGCGCGAAGTTCGAACAAAATTTCTCAAGAAAGAAAGTTATTGAAATGAAAACTATCATAATTTTCGGTGAACATGGCAATAGGAAGGAATCCACCGTACAGTTTTGGCGGGAAAGTTTTTTAGTTATTTTTTTACTAACGACCTCTAGTGAAATTTGAATTATGAACTGGTAATTATATTTATTTTACGATCACGCAGGGATTCCCGCGGAATTACAAGTGTCGAAAATTTTCAACAAACATTAAAAATTTTTCGTTTCAAAAACACGCATCACTGATCAATCAATTTTTGAGCGTGTAAAGCAAGAAATATTTTCGACAATGCCAATCGATTGCATTCACGAAGAGCTTTAAAATGAGTGGTCGATGTCCATCTTTCGGATTTTGAGACGCGTGTAAAAAATTTTGTTTAAAATGCGAATAAAAATGAACATTTTCGAACACTATTTTTTTAAACGCTTCCAAAAATCCGAAATATGAACATCTACCACTCATTTTAAAGCTCTTGGCGAGTACAATAGTTTGGAAAAAACGGCTTTCCTTATGAAAAAATTCACACTTTTTTTGCATGATTAACAATAACCACTTCAATAATTAGATTACTCTATACAATAGAACTTTGAATGAAGTTTTTGTTTAGTAAACAACGATTATCGATTTAATGTTCATTCAAAAAGTGAAATTTTTAATTCAATATCCTCGGATAGTAGTATAAAGCTAGAAAGAAAAGAAAATGCGACGACATGGTTATATAAGGCTTTGCAACTATATGCTGGACCTAATTGGAAGCAAGGAAATCAAAACGAAATTTGTCAATATATGAAGGACAAATTTGATGACAATTACGGAAAATATTGGCAATGTATTACTAGTTCCAATAATTCAAATACAATATGTAGTCAGGCGAACATTGATGGAAATGAAGGAAAGATTGAGTTCAAGTTAAGTGATGGTCTAGCTGTACGTATTTTTAAATCACCAGGTAAATTTTAAATAATAAACTTTCATAATTTAAAACATGCAAATAGGGGAACTGCCGCCACTTCACCGAGGGACGGCGGCAATGAAATTGGCTGTTTTTTGTATCTAAATCGGTTATATTGAAGTTTTTCATAAAACTAACTGGTTCTATACCGATATTTGCCTATCAGCAGTTTAAGCAAATGTGGTTAACGAACAAAATACGATTCAAAATGACATTGATATGTTAATTTTGACCATTTTTAAGATCTTTTTTTTGATTTTTCTAAAATATCGTACAGTGATCGCTCAGGAATAAAGAAGAAGAACGCCGAGCGGAATTCGAGTGGGGCCGAGATACTTCAGAGTGTATCCGGCCAATTGTAGAGTGAATTCCGAGCGCCTCCGAGTGATTTGATTAACTGCCAAATGAAAAAAATTCACACTTGTTTTGCTTAAGTAACAAAAACCGCTTCAATAATTAGATTACTTCAGGCTACACAAACGAGAAAAACTTTGAATGAAGTTTTTGTTTAGTAAGCAACGATTATCGATTTAAAGTTCATTCAAAAAATGAAATTTTTAAGAGACGATATCTCGAAAGTTCGACTTCCCGCGGCACTAGGCAAACTGAGTATGGAATATGAAATTTGGAAGCAAAAATAATTATCTACAACACCCCTACTTTATTTTATGATTGGTCCCGGATCATATTTCGAAGGCTTAAGGTCTCAAAAACTTAGGTTTTTAGAGTTCTAGTTTTGACCCTGGTTTCAACTAAAAACCTAAGTTTTCAATAAACACGATTTTATTGAAATTCAGGCAACTTTTATTGCAATTACATGAAAATCAATCAACTTTTTCAACTCTTATATTTTTTCCTTCAATTTTCACCAATTTTTTCAAATTTCACCAAAATAATTCTACAGGGGGTTTTTCTATGCGAGAAATCGATTGCGAGCATTTGGCCCTTGAAAACGCTTCTGACCCTTATTCTACTAGTAGATTGACGCATCAGGTCATACAGAGTATTGAGGTAAGGGGGTCTTTTTTGTAGATCTCAGTGAGTAGAACACAAATATACCCGGTATCCCTGTATGATTTTCAATCCCCACTGAGATACGACCATCAGAAGTCATATGAACTGATGATGATCATTAACTTCATCCCCATAGAAATATTTTATCAAAAAGGCTTTGTACCAAAGTATCAACCGCTCTACAATTTTTTCTTTAACGACATCTCATGAAATTTTAAAAAAATTTTTATAAGCCGAATTCTGATATATACGAATTTCAGTTATTGAACATGCTGTCCTGTCAATCGTTTCAATATACGCAATTTTATTGAAATTCGACAAACGATGATGCAAAGTTCTAGGGGTTAATTTCATGCGAAGAATCGATTGCGCACATTTTCTAAACATGAAAAAATTACACTAACCCTGATTTAGGCGATTTTCGCTTCAATACACTCAAATCTTCACTGAATCAGGGTCTAGGGAGCATTTTTGAATTCTGCTCTAAAAACCATCTCCCAGGGGCAATTTTATTCGGGAAATGAACTTAGCACATTAGCAAGTCTCAAAAATGCTTCTCTAAGACAGAAATTACCTCTGGTAGATGATTTTATATCAGAATCCAAAATAGCCCCTTCGATCCTGATTCGGGGTAGAAGTGGGTTTATTGAAGCGAAAATCGCCTAAATATGGGGCAAGGTAATTTCTTCATGCTTTGAAAATGCGCGCAAATCGAGTTTTTGTATAAAATTAGCCCCTAGAACTATGCATCAAAGCGATCAAAACTCAAACCCGTTTCATATGGGGCGGGTTATTTAAGCCCACCCTGTATATAGGGCATAAGGACTGAATGTGTACTACCGGATGCAAGAAGAACAGTTGTTCGTGCCGAAGACAGAATATGTTGTGCAATAGCCGATGCAAATATGGTAACTCTTGCCAGAACAAGTGATAAATTACTTTTGTTTGTCTTTTGTTTATTGTGACAGTTTTTATTGTTATTAATTGGTTTATTGTTATGCTTATCGATTAGGTTATTGAAAAAATAAAGCAATAATTAGTGATAACAATTTTAAAAATTGATTCGCTCAGAATCGGATACCCGATACTGAATATTCAGGATCGAGTAATCGATATTAAGTATTCAATATCAGACGTCCGCTCTTGAATCGACCCTTTGCGGACATCCAATTTTGAATAATCAAAATTGGATATCCGATTCAGAATCGGGTAAATTTCAAAATCGGATACAACACATACGAGAAAGAGACATCCATTTAGAATAGCCATTTTTTAGGCTACTAAAAAGTCTTCCAAATTCGAAAATCTAGAAAAAAATTTATAAAATATGTGATCAAATGCATGATTTGCAAAAAAATTTTTATATTGAAACTATTCTTGAAAATCAGGCAAATTAACAATGTTAAAGCTCATCGAAGTGAACTTTCATTCGTGAAAATTGTTTGACTCTTTTTCATTTTTTCTGCTCAAGTCAAATTTCGTTTTTGTCGAAATCCGAGGTCAAAATTCGAAATTTAGGGTCGAAATCCTGATTTCGTTGCATCACTAGACCCCCTCCCAAGGTGTAAAAAAGTGAAAATTTTTTTGTCTCCGATTTCGATGATTTTGATATCAATCTTCATCCCCTACAACTTTTGTTTTGGCTGGTACAGTTTAAATCACTGGTTCCCGAGATCGTCTGGACACACAGACAGAGAAATATTACACGTTTATAGTAGTAGGATTTCAATATTTTTAATTTTTAGTGCAATTATATTATGATCATGTGTGTGAACATTATGTCACAAAAGTAGAGTTTGTTTTCTTAGTTTCCATAATTTTATTCATCGCAGCTTTCTTTTATTCGTGCGGATTTATATTATGGCAACGTTTAACCATTCAAAAATTTCGACGGCGAATTGAATTGTTGTCTTTAAACCAAGCCATGACGAACTCTTTAATTGTAATACCGATCGAGAAGCTTGATATTGGCAAAGAAAAATTAGGTGAAGGGCAATTTGGTTCAGTCTACATTGGTCACTATATTACCAATGAAGGGAAAATTAAGGTCGCTATAAAAAATATAAAAAATGTAGATGAGCAAGAATTAATCAAAGAAGCTGGAATCATGGCTCGGATTTCACATCTGCATCTAATAAAACTATTTGGAATTTGCTTGGCCGATGGTGCTAAGATAGTTATTCCACTTCGACCGCTCGGATCGTTGAAAAACTATTTACATGCTAATCGGAATAAGATCAAATCTAGCCATCTTATTTTATATTGTTATCAAATTTCATTAGGAATGGAATATCTTGTGGAGAGGCAAATTGTACATCGAGATCTTGCAACCAGAAATGTTTTAGTGAAAAATTCAAAGCATGTTGAAATTACGGACTTTGGATTATCTGGACTAATTCAAAACGATATCACTACTCCATCTTCCATGCCATATCGATGGGTGGCTATGGAATGCTTAAAAGATCCCAAAAAGAACTTATATTGTGAATCAACGGATGTGTGGTCGTTTGGAATTACATGCTGGGAAATATTGACTTTTGCTCAGCGACCTTATGAAAATGTTGTTTTGGATCCATCAAATGTGATTCAGTCTCTATATAACTATCTAAATAATGGCAATAGATTACCTCGACCAGAAAGATGCAGTTTAGAACTATTTGAAACATTACTACTTTGCTGGGCATCAAATCCTACTTCACGACCTAATTTTAAAACATTGAAAGAAACATTTAATAAATATAATGATACCCCGAATCGTTTTGTATTGACTAAGAAACCAACAAATGATATCGAAATGACTCATCAAGCATTTATAAAAGTTTATCAAGAAAAAAAGCGAAAAACTTCAAATCAGCTAAAGGACGAACCAGTAACTGAGCAAGGGTTCGAACAAGAAATTTCAAATCATCCATAATCTGAACAAGCATCAACCTCATTAACAACGAATATATTGCCTTATCATACTAGCTACGATTCTTTTTTTCCCAATTGATCAAAAACAAAGTGCCACAAAATTAGATGATTCTTAAACTTTGCAATCCAAAGTTTAAGAATTAAAACGTATTTTGAATTATAATATTTTATTCATTAAAAAATGTTAACTTTTTATTTGCTTACAATTAAAAATACAATATTCGATTTTAACAGTACACAATTTTGAAAATAAAAATCATCAGAAATTAAATTATTGCATACAAATATATAAAGAGCAGACGAGCTCCGCTTGAGAGCCGCGGCCCACAGATATCAGAGGGACCGAGATTTCGCCGATTACCCGACCCCATGACGAACACCCAACCCTAAGCCGAGCACCCGAGCCGATCATTATTTTTTTTAAAATTAACTGCGCCAATTGTCGTTGGATCAATCCCCATTGGAGTCGAATTATTTTTGTTTTCAGCGTATAGAAAAACCCCAGTACGTAAAATCTTTCAAATATACCACTTATTAAATGATCCAAAAACAATTCGTCTCCAACGAGGATTGAACCAACTCCTACGGTCCAAAAAAAATTCTCAAAAAAATAATGATAGGCAAAGGGGGGGGGTGCAGATCAGGGGGCCAATCTTGGTCGAAAAATTTTTTCTTTCAAAAAGTGACTTTTTAGGGGTAATTTTATGCGGGGAATCGATTGCGCGCATCCCCGAAGCGTGAAAATGCTTCCTTGACCCTGATTCAGGGAATTGGGTGGGTGTATTGAAGCGAAAATTGAAAAAGTTTGATTTTCCGACGGGAAACCGGCTGTTTAGGGGTTTCTCTAGACGGAGAATCGATTGCGCACACTCCCGAACCTTGAAAACGCTTTCTTGACCCTGATTCAGGGAAGGGGTCGGTGTATTGAAGCGAAAATCAAACATTTCAGATTTTTATGAGAAAACCGTCGATTCTTAGGTTTTTCTAGGCGGGGAATCGATTGCGCGCACTCCCGAACCGTGAAAATACTTCCTTGACCCAGCCCCGACATTTGCGGCTCAACATTTGCGGCTCCGACATTTGAAACCCCAACATTTGCGGCCCTGACATTTGCGGCCTCGACATTTGCAGCCCGACATTTGCGGCCCGACGTTTGCGGCTCAACATTTGCGTTCCAGACATTTGCGGCCCGACATTTGTGGGTCAAAAATGGGTTTTTTTTTAAATTTATTTAAACAAATAATAAAAAAACTCATTTTTGGGCCGCAAATTTCGAGGCCGCATATGTCGAGGCCGCAAATGTGGGGGCGCAAATGTCTGAGACGCAAATGTTAAGACGCTGGTGTCGTCCCGCCCTCCCCAGAGTCTCCCCAAAGCTGGCCCCGAAATCAAGTTGATTCCCGAACAACGCCAAGGCTGATTTACTCCTCCTCAGAGTTGATACCGAGCCAACCAAGGCCGAGTCCTCAACAAAATAAAGCATCAAAATTTTTTGTTCATTTTGTAAGTTAGAGCATGAATATTGATCACACATGTCAAGGTCTTTCGTAAAAAATTTATAATACTACATATTTTTACACACTAAACTCGAAATTGCCGACTTTTTTGAGCGACATATATTTTTTGTTGGACGACATGTATTTGGCCACCGCTTCGCGGCGGCCAATACTACATATTTTTAACTTTTTTGGTGGAGACTACTACATGTCTTCGTATACGAAAGCTTGCCCCTGTGTGATTTTTCATTTTGCAAGTTAGATTATGAGTATCGATAAAGACTGCGAAATAAAAGTTTGAAAACCAGTTCTCACAAACATTTTAACCATCCATTACAATAATCGTAAAAACAATAGTTAATTTATTTAGTTAGGTTTTACTTATTCTCATTTTTTTGTTGTGTATTATGAAAAAACCCAAAGAAGATATAATATTAGATGTAGATTTGCTGTTAAAAAACACACAATTTAAAGACGTCACAAAATCATATACTAGTTTAATAGGGTCTGATGTAATTGTGATAAAAAAGAAATATTTTTATTTTTTCGTTGGATTAACAATTTTATGGATATTCACATTGACTATTTCAATTATTTATAATTTGCAAACTGTAAATAATGAATGTTCATGTTGTGAAAATCACACTCGAAGATATAAAAGAATGGATCAAGCAAGCGCATCGGATATAAATATACCGAAGGAGGAAAATACTTCATTAGACTTGAATACTTTGTGTCGAAATTTAACAAGTAAAATCGACTATTTCATTGATTAAAGGACCAGGCCACTCAGATACAATCATATGAAAAAATGATATGTTCGGAAAGATCACGAAAAATTGAGCATTTTTTGTTTTTACAGCATCATCTGAATCGTTTTCCCCATCGAGATAAATGCATTTGAAAATATGAATTCGTGTACATGTTTTCGTTGTAATAATCAAACTTTTTTGAATTTTTGCTTTAAAATCGTGAAAAAATAGCATCAATCGACAGAGAATTTTACGCTGAACAATTTTGCTAATTGAAGTTTGCGTAAAAAATTTTTTTCTCCGATCAAAAATGCAAAATAAGTTTAAATTCATGCAGGGTTTTCATTTAATATATAAAAATTCAAAAATTTAAACTTATTTTGCATTTTTGATCGAAGAAAATAATTTCTTATGCAAACTTAGCAAAATTTTTCAGCATAAAATTCTCAGTCGATTGATGCTATTTTTTTAAATTTTAAAGCAAAAAATTCAAAAAACTTTGATTATTACAACGATAACATGTATACGAATTTATATTTTCAAATGCATTTATTTCGATGGGGAAAACGATTCAGATGGTGCCGTAAAAACAAAAAATGCTCAATTTTTTATGATCTTTCCGAATATATCATTTTCATAGGATTTTATCTGAATGGCCTGGTCTTTTTATAACAATTCAATTTTTATTTAGATAATTATCGTTTTAACATTCATACAAAAGAGGACGTTTTTAACGCTATTAGTTCAGACAGTACGTTGAGTAAAGAAAGCAGAGAAAATGCGACTACTTGGTTATACGAGGCTTTAAACATGTACGCTGGAAAGAATTGGATACAAGGAAACCAAGACAAGATTTGCGGATATATGCGCAAGAAATTCGATGCAAATTATGGGACTTTTTGGATTTGTGTGTCTAATTCGGATAATTCAAACCAAATATATGGATCAACAATTTATGATCATGTTGGGTATATTAGGTTCGATCTAAATGATGGTTTATCTGTATATATATTTAAATCTCCTGGTAAATTTTTATTAGGTCGGGACATGCAAGGTTGTCCCATAAGTTTTTGGCGTTTTGGGGTAGATAAGATTGTTTTGCTGATATTTCTTCAAGGAAAGCGTTTTATGAGCTGATTTCCTCCTCATAACCGTTTCAGATATGGCGAAAATTTTAGTGATATTTTTGATGATCAAAAGTTTATGAATTTATTTGTTTGATTATTAAAATAGCAATTTATGAGTTAAACCCCTGTTTAATGTTCTATTTTAGTTAAAATACGATGTATCTATGCGCTTTATACAGAAAAAAAACAAAAAACCATGCTCAGATACGAATTTTACATCTTTTACAGAACTTTTTCCAAAACCTTTATTTTTCATGTAAAATGAGGTTTAAAAGTCCCATAACTACCCCAAAAGTTGAGCTTCCAGAAAATTGTTATCGGATCTTGTAGGATAGATGTATAGGATTACTTTCCATGGTCGACCATCAAAATTGGTGCTAAATTGGCTGAGATACAGAGCTTGGTACATTTGAACGTGTGAAAACAACTGAAAATGCATGCAAAAACAACTGAAAATGCATGTAAAAACAACTGAAAATGCATATTCAAACGTACCAAGCTCTGTATCTCAGTCAATTTAGCACCAACCATGGAAAGTAATCCTACATATCTGTCCTACAAGATCCGATAACAATTTTCTGGAAGCTCAACTTCTGGGGTAGTTATGGGACTTTTAAACCTCATTTACATGAAAAACCTCGTTTTATATGAAAAATAAAGGTTTTGGAAAAAGTTCTGTAAAAGATGTAAAATTCATATCTGAGCATGGTTTTTTGTTTTTTTTCTGTATAAAGCGCATAGATACATCATATTTTAACTAAAATAGAACATTAAACAGGGGTTTAACTCATAAATTGCTATTTTAATAATCAAACAAATAAATTCATAAACTTTTGACCATCAAAAATATCACTAAAATTTTCGCCATATCTGAAACGGTTATGAGGAGGAAATCAGCTCATAAAACGCTTTCCTTTAAGAAATATCAGCGAAAGTGAAAGATTGGATTATAATTTTTTATTGACACAGAAACTTGTACATAGGGATTAGAAAAGTTTTTTGCTCAGATCGAGAGCTTTCAAATGAGCGGTCGCTGGGGGCATAAACTGTTATCTGTGTAGAGTTATGGTGTTAACAATCATATTTGATAACCATTCCATAAACTTTTGACCACTACTGTATAGGAACGAAAAAATCGATTTTGAAAAACAATATTTTTGATAGTAAATTTTACTATAGTCGAAAATATTTCTTGCTTTACATGCTCGAAAATTGATTGATTAGAGACAAGAGTATTTGAAACGAAAAATTTTCGACGTTTGTTGGAAATTTATAACACTTGTAGTTGTAAACGATCACGCAGAAATTCCCGTGGAATTGCAAGCGTCGAAAATTTCCAACAAACATTGAAAATTTTTCGTTTTAAAAACACGCATCACTGATCAATCATTTTTTGAGCGTGTAAAGCAAGAAATATTTTCAACAATACCAATCGATTGCACTCACGAAGAGCTTTAAAATGAGTGATCGATGTCCATCTTTCGGATTTTGAGACGCGTGTAAAAAATGTTGTTTAAAATGCGAATAAAAATGAACATTTTCGAACACTATTTTTTTAAACGCTTCCAAAAATCCGAATATGGACATCCACCACTCATTTTAAAACTCTTGACGAGTACAATCGAATGGACAAAACGGCTTTCCCTATGAAAAAATCACACTTTTTGCATGATTAACAAAAATCGCTTCAAAATTAGATTACTCTACACAATAGAACTTTGAATGAAGTTTTTGTTTAGTAAACAACGATTATCGATTTAATGTTCATTCAAAAAGTGAAATTTTTAATTCAATATGGTCGGTTAATACTAATATAACGACAGAAAGAAAAGAAAATGCGACGACATGGTTATATGAGGCTTTGCAACTATATGCGGGACCTAGTTGGAAGCAAGGAAATCAAAACGAAATTTGTCAATATATGAAGGACAAATTTGATGACAATTACGGAAAATATTGGCAATGTATTACTAGTTCTAATAATTCAAATACAATATGTAGTCAGACGAACATTGATGGAAATGAAGGAAAGATTGAGTTCAAGTTAAGTGATGGTCTAGCTGTACGTATTTTTAAATCACCAGGTAAATTTTAAATAATAAACTTTCATAATTTAAAACATGCAAATAGGGGAACTGCCGCCACTTCACCGAGGGACGGCGGCAATGAAATTGGCTGTTTTTTGTATCTAAATCGGTTATATTGAAGTTTTTCATAAAACTAACTGGTTCTATACCGATATTTGCCTATCAGCAGTTTAAGCAAATGTGGTTAACGAACAAAATACGATTCAAAATGACATTGATATGTTAATTTTGACCATTTTTAAGATCTTTTTTTGATTTTTCTAAAATATCGATGACCGAGCTCATCTAAAATATCGTACAGTGATCGCTCAGGAATAAAGAAGAAGAACGCCGAGCGGAATTCGAGTGGGGCCGAGATACTTCAGAGTGTATCCGGCCAATTTTAGAGTGAATTCCGAGCGCCTCCGAGTGATTTGATTAACTGCCAAATGAAAAAAAATTCACACTTGTTTTGCTTAAGGAGTTTGAAAGCTGGGAACACGGGCTACAACTTTCTTATAGAGTATGTGGGGTCATGTAATAGAAAAAGTGGCCGACCCATCAAGAACAATTTTGTTTCTTTTGGACCCAATTTGAGATATTTTTTATATTAAAACAAAATCAAATTAGAA
Organism: Acrobeloides nanus; assembly: GCA_900406225.1. Lineage (NCBI taxonomy): Eukaryota > Metazoa > Nematoda > Chromadorea > Rhabditida > Cephalobidae > Acrobeloides > Acrobeloides nanus. Next base: position 6,458 of record OZJO01006066.1, on the reverse strand, counting down.
AATGATGGCAATTTCGTCATAAAATAAGCATTTTTCATCTTTTTTAGATAAATTTGTCAAAATTTTGCATCACTCTACTTCACATTTTGGGTCATATCTTGGCATAGGTAAAGTTCTATGACTTGATCTTGGTACCGATTGAAAGCTTGGATAACAGGCTTCATTTTTGTAATTTTTCGTAAAATTCAGAAATCATCGTAATGATGTCAAAAATCATTATTTGTAAATTAATGATTTTTTCAACTATAGACCTTGTCGGAGATTTGAATTTTTCTAAGAATGAAAAGAAAACTTGTATAAAGTTAATATAGCATCTTGTAGCGCAGGAGTCCAGCTTTCCAATGAGTGATTGTAAATTTTCTAAAACAATTCCTACAAAAAGTTATGATTGCAATAGTAAATACATTAAAAAACATGGTCCGTCATAAAAATTGGGTCGTAGACCAGTTCAGGAGGTTTTGTTCAGCATGCAAAAATCTATTAAAATGTACCAAAAATTTGAACAACCTTCCGAGTGTTAATTTTTTTAATCTTTAAAAAAATTTTAATGTACAGTTTTTTGGTCAAAAATGACTGAAAAACGGCGATTTTTCGGATAAAAGTTGTGATAAATTTTGAAAATGGCGGTTTTTCATCCTAAATCAAAAGTTATCACAACTTTTATCCGAAAAATCGCCTCTTTTCATCCATTTTAGGTCATTTTTGACCATTTTTTGAAATGGGCGTAACTTTTCGAAATTACATCCATTTTCCGTGATCTTGGGCTTAAATTAAAGGATACTAGAGCTTTTGGCAACGAGATTTTGGCAACGCCACTTTTTTTAAACTTTTAGCGTTGCCAAAAGCTCTAGTACCAATTAAAGCTATATAATTGTATTTTAAAATTGACAACGATTATCCCAAAATTTTCAACTCTTATATTTTTTTCCCTTTAATTTTCTATGCGAGAAATCCAATGCGAACATTTGGCCTTTGAAAACGCTTCACTGACACTGTATTAGCCTATTTTCGCTTCAATAACATCTCTTCCCTAAATTAGGGTCAAGGAAGCGTTTTTAGGCTTCGAAAATGCGCAGAATCGATTCCCTCTAGAAAAACCTCCTATAACAAGTTTCTGGCCGTTTTTATAGCATTTTTGGGGATCTCATTTTTGGCCAACTTTCGACAGCCGTGGCAGTGTAGAAATGAAAAAAATCGCATAAAGATGGATCAGAGAAATATCGGATTTTTTCATAACGAAACAAATTTAATTAAGCCCACACTGTATTATTTCAATCGTGATAGTTTTCTTAAAAATCGAAAATTATCCATGAACGCTTTTTTGGTCAAAATGTTATTGCTTTAGACCTTGAACATGGGCATGCCATTTATATTTCTGGAAAAAAACTATTTTATATTACTGAAAAAAATAACCATGTCAAAAATGGATTATTCTAATAGGAGATTGACGCATCAGGTCATACAAAGTATTAAGGTAAGGGGGTCTTTTTTGTAGATCTCAGTGAGTAGAACACAAATATACCCGGCATCCCTGTATGATTTTCAATCTCCACTGAGATACGACCACCAGAATCATATAAACTGATGATGGACTTAGGCTACTAAAAAGTCTTCCAAATTCGAAAATCTAGAATTATAAAATCTGTGATCAAATGCCTGATTTGCAAAAAATTTGTATATTGAAACTATTCTTGAAAATCAGGCAAATTAGCAATGTTAAATCTCATCGAAATGAACTTTCATTCGTGAAAATTGTTTGACTCTTTTTCATTTTTTCCGCTCAAGTCAAATTTCGTTTTTGTCGAAATCATAGGTCGAAATTCGAATTCGAAATTTGGGGTCGAAATCCGAAATTCGAAATCCTGATTTCGTTGCATCACTAGACCCTCTCTAAAGGTGTAAAAAAGTGAAAAATTTTTTGTCTCCGATTTCGATGATTTTGATATCAATCGTCATCTCTCATTCTCTACAACTTTTGTTTTGGCTGGTACAGTTTAAATCACTGGTTCCCAAGATTGTCTGGACACACAGACAGAGAAACATTACACGTTTATAGTAGTAGGATTTCAATATTTTAATTTTTAGAGCAATTATCTTGTGATGATTCTTATGATGCTTTTTTTTATTTCACAATGGCAGTGTTGATTCTCGCAGTTTCCATAATTTTATTCATCGCATCTTTCTTATCGTGCGGATTTATATTATGGCAACGTTTAACCATTCAAAAATTTCGACGGCGAATTGAATTGTTATCTTTAAACCAAGCCACGATGAATTCTTTAATTGTAATACCGATCGAGCAGCTTGATATTGGCGAAGAAAAATTAGGTGAAGGGCAATTTGGTTCAGTCTACATTGGCCACTATATTACCAAAGAAGGAAAAATTAAAAAGGTCGCTGTAAAAAATATAAATAATGTAGACGAGCAGGAATTAATCAAAGAAGCTGGAATCATGGCTCGGCTTTCACATATGCATCTAATCAAACTAATTGGAATTTGCTTGGCCGATGGGGCTAAGATAGTTATTCCACTTCGATCACTCGGATCGTTGGAAAACTATTTACATGCTAATCGGAATAAGTTAAAACCTAGCTATCTTATTTTATATTGCTATCAAATTTCATTAGGAATGGAATATCTTGCGGAGAGGCAAATTGTACATCGAGATCTTGCAACCAGAAATGTTTTAATAAAAAATTCAAAGCATGTTGAAATTACGGACTTTGGATTATCCGGACTAATTCAAAACGATATCACTACTCCATCTTTAATGCCATCTCGATGGATGGCTATGGAATGCTTAAAAAACCCAAGAAGGAACTTATATTGTGAATCAACGGATGTGTGGTCGTTTGGAATTACATGCTGGGAAATATTGACTTTTGCTCAGCGACCTTATGAAAATGTTGTTTTGGATCCATCAAATGTGATTCAGTCTCTATATTTCTATCTAAATAATGGCAATAGATTACCTCGACCAGAAAGATGCAGTTTAGAACTATTTGAAACATTACTACTTTGCTGGGCATCAAATCCTACTTCACGACCTAATTTTAAAACATTGAAAGAAACATTTAATGAATATAATGAAACCCCGAATCGTTTTGTATTGAGTACGAGACCAACAAATGATATCGAAATGACTCACCAAGAATTTATACAAGTTTGTGAAAACGCATCTCGAAGAAAGAATGAATTTAACAATCAAGAAACTTCAAATCAACTAGAAGACGAACAAACCACTGAGCAAGAATTGGAACAAGAAATTTCAAATCATCCAGAATCCGAACAACCACCAACCTCATCAACGACGAATAAATTGCTTTATCATACTAGCTATAATTCTTTTTTAGCCAACATTCAAATTGATCAAAAACTAAGTGCCAAAAAATTAGATAAAAAATATTTTGCGAAAGGGAATTCTTATCCAAAATCCGAACAAGAATCAATCTCATCAACGACGAATAAATTGCTTTATCATACTAGCTATAATTCTTTTAAAAAAAAATCGAGAAACTTCAAATCAGCTAGAGGACGAACCAGTAACTTCGCCAACATTCAAATTAATCAAAAACTAACAATGAACTCTTTAATTGTAATACCAATTGATCAGCTTGATATTGGCAAAGAAAAATTAGGTGAAGGGCAATTTGGTTCAGTCTACATTGGTCACTATATTACTAAAGAAAGGAAAATTAAGGTCGCTATAAAAGCTATAAAAAATATAAATAATGCAGATGAGCAGGAACTAATCAAAGAAGCTGGAATCATGGCTCGGCTTTCACATATGCATCTAATCAAACTAATTGGAATTTGCTTGGCCGATGGGGCTAAGATAGTTATTCCACTTCGACCACTCGGATCTTTGGAAAACTATTTACATACTAATCGAAATAAGATAAAATCTAGCAATCTTATTTTATATTGTTATCAAATTTCATTAGGAATGAAATATCTTGCGGAGAGGCAAATTGTGCATCGAGATCTTGCAACCAGAAATGTTTTAATGAAAAATTCAAAGCATATTGAAATTACGGACTTTGGATTATCCGGACTAATTCAAAACGGTATCACTACTCCATCTGTAATGCCATCTCCATGGATGGCTATGGAATGCTTAAAAGACCCACAAAGGAACTTATATTGTGAAGCAACTGATGTGTGGTCGTTTGGAATTACATGCTGGGAAATATTGACTTTTGCTCAGCTACCTTATGAAAATGTTGTTTTGGATCCATCAAATGTGATTCAGTCTCTATATTTCTATCTAAATAATGGCAATAGATTACCTCGACCAGAAAGATGCAGTTTAGAACTATTTGAAACATTACTACTTTGCTGGGCATCAAATCCTACTTCACGACCTAAATTCAAAACATTGAAAGAAACATTTAATGAATATAATGAAACCCCGAATCGTTTTGTATTGAGTAAGAAACCAACAAATGATATCGAAATGACTCATCAAGAAGTTATAACAGTTTATCAAGAAAAAAAGCGAGAAACTTCAAATCAGCTAAAGAACGAACCAGTAACTGAGCAAGGGTTCGAACAAGAAATTTCAAATCATCCAGAATCCGAACAAGCATCAACCTCATCAACGATGAATAACTTGCCTTATCATACTAGCTACAATTCTTTTAGAAACAAATCGAGAAACTTCAAATCAGCTAGAGGACGAACCAGTAACTACGCCAACATTCAAATTAATCAAAAACTAACGATAAACTCTTTAATTGTAATACCGATCGATCAGCTTTATATTGGCAAAGAAAAATTAGGTGAAGGGCAATTTGGTTCAGTCTACATTGGTCACTATATTACTAAAGAAAGGAAAATTAAGGTCGCTATAAAAGCTATAAATAATGTAGACGAGCAGGAATTAATCAAAGAAGCTGGAATCGTGGCTCGGTTTTCACATATGCACCTAATCAAACTATTTGGAATTTGCTTGGCCAATGGGGCTAAGATAGTTCTTCCACTTCGACCGCTTGGATCATTGAAAAACTATTTACATGCTAATCGAAATAAGATAAAATCTAGCTATCTTATTCTATATTGTTATCAAATTTCATTAGGAATGGAATATCTTGCGGAGAGGCAAATTGTGCATCGAGATCTTGCAGCCAGAAATGTTTTAATGAAAAATTCAAGCCATGTTGAAATTACGGACTTTGGATTATCCGGATTAATTCAAAACGATATCACTACTCCATCTTCCATGCCATGTCGATGGGTGGCTATGGAATGCTTAAAAGACTCACAAAAGAACTTATATTGTGAAGCAACTGATGTGTGGTCGTTTGGAATTACATGCTGGGAAATATTGACTTTTGCTCAGCTACCTTATGAAGATGTTGATTTGGATCCATCAAATGTGATGCAGTCTCTATATAACTATCTAAATAATGGCAGTAGATTATCTACGCCAGAAAGTTGCAGTTTAGAACTATTTGTAACATTATTACTTTGTTGGGCATCAAACCCTACTTCAAGACCTAAATTCAAAACATTGAAAGAAACATTTAATGAATATAATGAAACCCCGAATCGTTTTGTATTGAGTAAGAAACCAACAAATGATATCGAAATGACTCATCAAGAATTTATAAAAGGTTATGAAGACGCATATCGAAAAGAGAATGAATCTAAAAACCGAGAAACTTCAAATCAGCTAGAGGACGAACAAGCCACTGAGCAAGGGTTGGAACAAGAAATTTCAAATCATCCAGAATCCGAACAAGAATCAATCTCATCAACGACGAATACATTGCCTTATTATACTAGCTACAATTCAGCCAACATTCAAATTGATCAAAAACTAAGTGCCAAAAAATTAGATAAGAAATATTATGCGAAAAGGAATTTTTACAATCTGAAAGAAAATTCAAAACAAGAGAGAATTAATGAACTGAAAAAATGTCATTTGTGTGATCACCAACTAAATCAGAGTAACGATTACTGAAAAACTTCTAGTCTGGGTTGGAGTCTTTTTACCGAGTCATCATTGAGGAGGTTCTCACTTCTAACCAATGTCGCATCGTGAAAAAAATAATGGCCTACCGTACCTCCGATGAAAAAGTTAAAGCGGAAATTCGCATTGGACTAACAAGGGAACTGTCAGACTTGAGAGATACGAATTTTTTCCAAAACTAGCTAAAACTGTTCCTTATGGCCTAAAATAGTAGGGAAAAATTGAATTTTGTGCTATTGAGGTCGGTTTCGGGGGTTTTTGGGGGGAAAAAAATGGAAAAAAAACAAATTACTTGAGGCAAAAAGTAACTGGCAACTATGGGAATCGAACCTGGGTTAATGTTCTCTTATAGCAGGTATTGAACCAGCATGCTAGCCACTACACCACTGATCAATATTCATTAATTACACCCAATTTAGATATCACGTACGCCTTTTTTGAAATTTCAATTGTTTTCACTACATTGTTTGATTTCGATAGTTT
>OZJO01006060.1:0-13720 GCA_900406225.1 Acrobeloides nanus | reverse complement strand
TTCATCATACAAACTACAAAACAATCTTGGATTATGATATTTCTGATTTCGACCTCCGGGATCGAACCCTCGCCCTTCGGAGTGCGAAGCGAGAGCTTTATCACTTTGCTACGCGGTATTAAACATTTTTGCCCGAAATTTGAAACAAACTATAAGCGCTTGAGCTTTTTAGAAATCAATGACGGGTTCGAGTCCCTCAGGGTATATTTTTTTGCACATTTTTGCACTTTATTTTTAAAAATTTTTAATCCAAAAAATACAGCTCTCTGAAATTTTTGCGTAAAAACGAATAAATATGTGTTTCTTATATATTTTTTCTCTATCGATTCCACTTTGTTAGAAAAAAATTTGCGAGGACACACTTCTTGATGGTTCCTTGTTAGATAATTAAAAAGCCGATTTTAGTATTTTTAAATATGAATTTTTACTTGAAAACACGAAAAATTGCCTTTCATAGTCTGGATAGTATTTTCAACATTTTTCGATGCGCGCAATCGATCTTTAATCTTTAAAATAAAAATACTCTTAAAAAAAATACAATTTTTTAGGTTATATTGTCGTTAAACTTATTGATGCATTGCACCATCTAAATCAACTTAAAATTATACATCGTGATATGAAACCAGAAAATATACTCATCAGTCTAAATGGTGAAGTAAAACTTTGTGATTTCGGCGAAGCACGGGTCGCTTCTTTCAAAGTCACCACTGAAAAGACGCTCTGTACTCGTGGTTATAGACCACCTGAAGTATATCGCGATGAGCAAATATTAACCAACTTTGAAACATATGATATATGGAGCCTTGGAATAATAATTCTGGAGTTTTTCTACGGAGTTAATCCATATGAAATGGGTATGTTTTTCGAACGCCTTCTGACAAATTTCTTTAGGGAGAGATCTTTCTTGCACTTATCAAGATTATGATATGAGACAATATGATAAATTAATTGATTGGACAAACACTTCTGAATTTGATAACTGTGTAGATGAAGAATTTTATGAAATATTAAATTGTTGCCTAAAACAAGCTGAGGAAAGAGCTACACCACAAATATTAAAAGAAAGCAAATTTTATGCTGATTATAAAATGTTTTCGAAATCAGATGCTGCAAAAATTATCAATTATTTTATGTAAGTACAGGTTGTTTTTGATTGCTTCCACATTTCAAAACTTTATCAAAAAATGAGCTTAAATTCATTTCCGTTGCCCGATGGCTCATTCGAATGCACTTGATTTAAAAAAAAAAAGAAATTTTATTAAAAAGCTTTTAAATTCGATTTTTTTAGTCCAAAAAACAACATTTTCAGTATTTTTGGGCTAAAAAATCGAATTTAAAAGCTTTTTAAATAAAATTTTTTCTAAAAAAATATCATGACTAGGACGTTCAATTGAGCTATCGGGCGACGGAAACGGATTTAAACTCGATTTTTGACGAATTTTTGAAATGTAGGAGAATCAAAAAAACAACCTGTATATTGAAGTGTTTTTGATTTATAAACTTTTTTAGGATTAATAGGACATCTAGAGTCGGATCTTTATATGTGCGAGGCGGGATCAAAAGACTCTTTCAAACTTATTGTACACCTATAAGAAAATGTCTTTTTGCAGTTTTTGCTATTTTCTTTCTAGCAATTTTATTGCCGATTTGTCGATTTCTCCATGTAAACCAAAAACTCAATGTAATTAGTAGCCATAACTCATCGAATGAAAAAAAAGATTGCAAACAGTTGGGTGGTACATGTATAGAAAAAACTCAATGTAATGGTGACGGCTTATTTATTATGTCGCATACTTGTCCTCAAAATACTCATATTAATAAGTAAGATTTTTATTTAACCCGTTTTTGCCTGTATGCCCCGTTTGGGATCGGCTCTTTTAGTAGCCATGACTCATCGAGTTTAAATCGGATTTCGTTGAGCGACCTCATTTTTTTGGATAGCTAAGAATGAATCTTTTGTATATAAAAAAGTTATAGAAAAACCTTTCAAAATTTTTGAGTTATGATCTCTTGAAGTTTGGAAAATAATCGAAAATTCTTCAAAAACTTATCAAAGAGGGCTAAATGGTATAAAATATTGCCCCTGGGAATTGTAATATGCGGGGAATCGATTGCGTGCATTTCTGAGTTCTGAAAATGCTTCCCAGATCCTGATTCAGGAATGGAGTTTGTGCATTGAAGCAAAAATCGAAAACCCCATAACTGAGGGCTAGTCTTGCAGTTTCGATGTCTAGGGGGTTTTCTTGGTCGAAAAACACGAATCCATGCGATTTGAGTCGCTCATGGTTCAATCTGACCGTTTATAGACACCTTCCTCAGGAGTACCCCCTGAGAAGGGTGCCTATATAAGATCAGTCTGAACTCGGAGCGACTCAAATCGCTCAAATTAGTGTTTTTTGAAAAGAAAATCTCCTAGACACAGAAACTGCAGATATAGTCCTCATTTGGGGGTTTCAGATTTTCGCTTCAATACACCAACTCCTTCTCTGAATCAGTGTCAGGGAAGCTTTTTCAGGCTTCGAGAATCGAGCAATCATTTCCGCGCATAGAAAACCTCCAGAGGGTCTTTTTTGACTACTTTGTCTTCCTGTACGATTTATCGACATATCCCGGTTAAATACAGGGAATTTCAAACAAAGCACAAAGATTCTAAAATTTTCTAAAAATATAAATTTAACACCGTTTTCTTGAACAACATGTTATTTGGAATCTATTTTGTAATATTTTTTCTTCCTGAATTATCAAAATCAAAATATTTCACGCAGATTCCCCCTCATTTTTTAAACAATCATAAGGGGGGACCTTAAATTTTGAATCACTTCTTAAATTTTTGGACCTGCGACACACCCCTTTGCCCATGTACGATCGTAATAGTAATAGATTAAGATCTTCATATTTAAATCTAAAATTTCGTATAAAAAATTTGTGATCATTATTTTGTATCATAAAACGCTTTATGATATGTAAATTTTTTTAAATTCCAATGTTTCATGAATTTCTTATGGATTTGAAACAGACACAATGGTACCCATTTTTCTTTTTTAAAGGCTTTCCTGTAATAATTTAATTAAATTCCGGTAGCCCAAATAAAGTCGAAATCCAACAATTTTTAGATGCTGCTTCAATTTTACAAAACTTATTATTGAAGATCGAAAAAAGATCGAAAACGGATGTGGTTGTATTCCAAGCAAAGGTAATTCAAATACCAGTTTGTGTAGAAATCCACCCATGCCGGGTACAACAAGGTTCGTAAATATAATAATTTTTTATATTATTTTAAAATTTCAGACTTCAAAAATACTTCGAATCAAAATTTGCTATAAGAGCTGAATCATTTTATGGTTGCCATAACATATTTTATCCTTATAGAGAAGGAAGAGCGCTAAATATTTATGTAAGCCGAATATTGGGTTATCATGTAAGTTTTCAACTCAGGTTAGGTAGAATTTTTGGCAAGACCTTTTTCCAAATGCGTAGAAGTTGAATAATAATTTTATTCAGCGACGTTTCGCCGCTTAACGTCTTTATCAAGCTAAAAATACAACTGATTATTCCAATAAAATAAATTAAAATTAAAAAACATGTTAAAAGTTGAGACAGAAATGACAAATTTCGATGAATTTGGAAAAATTGATAAAATTAGCGACCGAATTGACAAATTTCGATGAATTTATCGAAATTTGTCATTTTGTTTCAAATTTTTTCATGTTTTCAAAAATGCGACAGAATTTAGCGAAGTTCCACTCCCTCCATTTCGATTTGACCGTTTTTAATGTATAAAATGTTGGTTTAAAAAACGGTATTTTTGGCTTTTTTAAATTGAAAAAGACTTTTCTAGGGAGTTTTTAATTATGCAGTTTAGATTTTCAATTATACCACAAGTATTGCTTGTAACTCTGGTATTCAAGGAGTTAAATACTTCAACAGAAAGCCTGACAACTTTACTGATGTTCTTATATGGCCAAATGACATCGGTGAATCTCCATTAAAAATAGAACATAATTTTCCAATATTTTGGGAAAATTACGTCGATCACATAACTATTATATTAAATAATTGTGGTGGTGAAAATTGGGGCTTTAATCTGTGATAAATAATTTTGTTTCATATAGTTTAAAGTTTTATATAAATGAAATCAAATAAAGCAAAAGTATCACATGTGTACAAACACCCCTCCCCCCGAAAATTTTGACTTCTTGCCGGCGAAAAATTTACCTGCAACTTGGATGATCCTGTGGCGCTCTACATTACCGAGCTGCACTTGGGAGCCTGTGCAAATTTTTTGTCCATTTGTATATCCGATACTATCCAAGGCCAATCTCCGATCATTCTTTTATCATTGATAATAAAATGGCGTATTTTAGGCACTTGAATATAAGAAATTCTTCATTAACAAAAATGATATAAAACAAAGTCTTTATTATAAAAATTTTAAACAATAAAATCATGTCAGATATTTTTATGAAATAAAACTTAAACATGATTGCTTAAATTATCTATTTTTGTCATTGTAAAGCTGTATAAACGGGTATAGTTAAATCTGTGTACACAAAAATAGATGTGAATTTTTTTAATAACAAAATGACGAGGAAGTAGTGATGTTGTGCAGGCACCTTTAAACAAAACAATTGACAATTGTGGTATGCCTGATTTAAAATTTATTTAACATCAAAGTTTCCACGACAAGCATAAATAAGAAAATTATTGATATGATGGTTCCCAATAGCACAAATTGCACGTTTTTGAACAATAATCTCGTTTTGTTCTTGAGTATAGAAGTCGCTATCGCAAAAGCCGTTTTTAGCCCAGTCATTGAACTAAATTTTTGTTTAAACTAACTAGTAAGCTGAAAAAACAAGTGCAAATTATTTGATTTTTTGTACAAAATTCCACAATTTCGAAATGTTTATACGATTGCATACTTCCTCATTTATAAAATAGAAATATATATAAACCATTTTATATCATTACCATGCTAGTTATATAATTTTTCCAATCTGTTACTATTATCTTAAGTATGTATCAAATGCATTTATTGCATATTGTGATTTGCCTCGTAATTTATGTCGAATGCAAGAACATCAACTCTTTCAACGTAGTTTTTTTTTACAAAACGTTTAAAAAATAGAATTATAGGAGAAAGAATCAGTAAAAACTATCAATCATTTCAAGAACATTGGCAAATTTACCGTAAAACCTCTAATAGAAGCCCCGGGGCGTCTATTTTTCGAAGCTCTCGCCAGAGGAGGCGTCTATTAGAGGGGGGCTTCAAATAGAGGGGAGGCTTCTATTTTTCGATCATCTTCCGAAAATTGAACAAAATTTTTTCCATTGCTTCAAGTCGGATGGACCAATTCCGAATGGCCTCGATCTTCTCCAACAAGCTCGCATTGAACAAAGAGACAAGGAAGTTGCCCCGTTTTGGGAAGAAGTCGACTTGGCCGAAGACAAACAGTCAAAAATTTATTGAAATATAATGAGTCGTGAATTCAGACAGTAAATAAGTAATTAAATAAACTGAAGAGGGAGGCGTCAATTAGAGGGGAGGCGTCTATTTTTCGAAGCTCTCACCAGAGGAGGCGTCTATTAGAGGGGGGCTTCAAATAGAGGGAGGCTTCTATTAGAGGTTTTACGGTAATAAAGATTCCGATTTGAAATCCAGATCGTTAGGAAAATTTATTGCTACTAGCCTTGAAGGTAATGTAATACTTTTTGTGAACATATTTTAAGATAACGGTACTCTAGATCAAATTTAAGGCATAATTTTGGTGTCAAATTCAAAAATTAAAGGATATGATTCCGGGTTTTCCAAAGATCATTCTATAACTTTTTTTCTACCCGAAAAACATACCAAAGTATCTGTATAAAGAATGAAGCTTATGATCCCAGCTCTCTATTGACACCAAAATTATGCCTCATGCGTTTATAGTTTTTAAGTTATGAGCCTGACAATATCATAGATGGGCAAGCAGGGGGGGGGGATAACTTCTCTGATACGAGGTTGGGTACAAGGGTGGGGAACAACTTCATAAACAAAAATGGAAAATTTGATGAAAATTGGTCAATTTTTTAAATAAAAATTGATTTTTTTCAATTTTTTAAATTTTTGACGAAATCATAAGGGGGTTTGGATTTTTTCCCCGATCAAAATAAGAAGTTGGTTGGTCATTTTTTGCCAAATACGAAGTTGGTTTGGGGGGATAATCCCACCTTGCCCACCTTTGGACAATATGGCTATACAGGTAATATATAAGTGCCCCTCTGTATCTCAGAATCGAATAGAGAAACCTATCAAAATTTTCTCGTTTTCGGAATCAGCAAGGTCGAAAACCTAGGGGTTATGACGTTTTATGGAGTGATCTGAAACATTTTTTATTCTAGTTAGGGACCGTTCATATATTACGTGATACAAATTTTTGGGTTTTTTGCCCCCCCCCCCCCATCATAATACAGCGTGATATTTTGGCTACCCCCTCCATATCCAGTGAGATTTCTTTCCAAGCCTTAATATTAGCGCGTTTCAAAGATTCCACGGTTTTGTGAGCTTTAGTACCGATCCGGTCGCCTCGTGCACCAGATCTAGGCATATCTTCAAAATTGCCGTTTTCTTCATGGCTCTTTAAAGCCTTGTGCGCATTCGACTTGGGCAGTTCCAGAAGCTCGGCAATTTCTCGAACCGACTTTCCTTTCCCATGCAATCGGACAATAGCTGGACGAAATTCGGTCATCTTGGTTGCAGAAAAAGATAAATTTTAAATGTTTAATGTCAAAAAAGCTTTAAAAAATATTTCCACGACGCTTTATGATGTCAAACTTTATATAAAAAAGTATTTTTAAAGTGTCCACGAACTTTTGAATCACCCTGTAAATTAGCAATAAAAAATATCACGTAATATAGGTCTGACTCCTCCCCCCCCCCATCGTACTACACTGTGATATTTGAGCGACCCTCCCCCTGTATCATGTAATATATGAACGGTCCCTTACAATATATTGAGGCAAAGGTCGATTATTACAGAAACTCGCTTTTAATAATATTTACTAGCGCGTCTAAACCTAAATGGGGCGCGCTTCGCGCATTTACATCAACATTTCATATGGACTGTCCGGTCCATAAGTTTGCATCAAGTTGGTAATAAACTGCAAGCTCTGTAAGATACAGTCCGTTTCGCGAAGGTTGAGCAATTGGGGCAAAGGTAAATTTCTAAAGCTGTTTTTAAGGACCAGTCTACAAAAACAATGGCTCAATAACTGCTCTTTGTTTAGCGGAAGATTCAAATGGGCCATGTATTGATGGCAATTGTGTGGCTGGTTTTACTTGTGATACTACACAAAATCAATGTTGTCCAAATTTAAGTGGCGCTATAGGGCCCTGTGTTTCAGGAAGTTGTCCACCAGGTAAATTAGTTTTTATATAATGGTCCGGTTCCAGAAACCCACCGCGTGCCACATCGTCCAGCCGCAGCTTTCAACACCAGGACGTAGCGGCTAACGGCAAACGCAGGAACCAAAGGCGGATCTCTGCGTCCCACCACTGGCAACTTGGTTTGTTTCTGAAGCCGGGCCAATAAGTAGTGTTGGTTTTCAACAAGGTCTAAAAATAACCATTCTCATAATTTTTTAGGCTCCTATTGCATTAAAAGTCAAAATTCTTGTTACGCACTAATTGGGCTTTCAGTAAGCACTGACCCATGTACAGGACTTGCTTCTGGGTCAACAGTTGGGCCATGTAACCCTAATGGTAATTGTCCAAGCACATCAACTTGCTTACCAAACCCGACTGATTTTACTCAAACACTATGTCGTTGTCCGTAAATGTTTGTTTAAAGAAAATTTTTTGTCAATTTTGATAAATTTATGATTTTTGATATTTAAAAAAAGCAGCTTTATAATGCATTTTTAACGACTTATGGTGATCGTATTGCACGTAGTTAATCAATTTTTCTATATTTCTGCAAATATGTCTCATAATTTCGATGATGTAGCTAATAAACAATACTTTTGAGTCCCAACATCACGTAACAGTCCATTTATATTGTTATAGATATTATATCAGAATCTGAGCTTCAAAATAACACCAAAACCAAGTCAAGCGGATTTATCTATCAAAAGTTATGATAAAAACTCTGCTAGAAATGGTCTCCCGAGTGCTGCTGCAAAGTTGACTCCCCCTTTAAGTGCAGCTCGGTAGCGTATAGTGCCGCAAGCGCTCCCAACTGCAGCTCTGTAGCGGAGAGCGCCGGAGGTGCGTTGGTCTAGGAACATACTTTACTTTTTTTGAACAAAAATAGCGCCGCAGGCGCGTTGGCCTAGGAACTTATTATTAAAGAGTGAAAAATTTTTGATCAAACATGAAGAAATGGCTACGAATACTTTTTTGAGTCATCATTACTACTTATTTATAGTAGTAATGATGCTCTCCGCATTTGACTAACAACTTGACCATAGACTTCAATTGCTGTTTTGTAAATAACTTTTTATTTACCTTCGAGCTCATTTTTTAGCGTAATTTAAAATTACAGATCACTCTCAAAAGAAACAAGTTGTTCTCCTTGAAGAGATAAATGTTTAGTTTTGAATTATGATGAATCTGTCAGATTTTAAGACACGATTTTTGTAAGACCAGAGTTGTCTAGTGCAATAGAAATTTTTTGTCTCCAAATCATCCGAATTTTTACATACTCTTATATTATAGAACGCGAAACTAAAACAATCGGTTAACAAAATTTGTTCTCTTGTTTAATTTCTCTCTATGGCAAACCTTTATCCACTGCACTATGAAACACAAATTTTTTGTGTACTCGCTTCTGACTATCTCTACATTTTATTTTAAAGAATAAATAGCATAATGACATAAAATTTATACAATCATTGCAAGATTTCAATCAAAAATCTGATTGAAAAATTACATGAGATAAATATTTTTTTCTTTCTTAAATGTCTTGTTTTCTTATAAGCTCTGCATAAAGTCCATCTCTCTTTACAAGCTCCGAATGAGTTCCAAATTCTACCACTCTTCCAGTTTGTATAAAGAATATCCTATCAGCTTTTTGTATAGAAGAAAGCCTATGCGCTATAGTAATCGTTGTTCTGCCAGAACTTGCAACGTCTAGAGCTTCTTGTACCGACTAAAAATTGGGTTATGTCGAAATTTGGCGGTACATAAAAAACTGGTTCCGCTGATTTTAAGGAGAAGAACCAGAAATCATGAAGATTGAAAGCCGGAATCTGTACTGGTAAATTTTTTGTGGGGAACTAGTATAGGAACTTCTCATTTTTAGCAGGGATGTTTTGAAACAAGAATCGGAACTGGTAATTGTTCGTGTATACGACTAGTCGATTTTTTAAAACTTACTCTTTCACTTTCTGCATCTAACACCGAAGTTGCTTCATCGAGAAGCAAAATTTTCGGCTTTCTAATAAGCGCTCGTGCAATGGCTATACGTTGTTTTTGGCCTCCAGAAAGTTGAATGCCTTTCTCACCAACCTCAGTTTCATAGCCCTAAAATTCCTCTTTGTTTTTTATGCTTTTTCTGTTTTTGCTACTAGAGGCAATTTTTCGATTATTTGATCAATATTTGCTTTCCTACAAGCCTCTCTGACATCTTCAAATGTAACATTCTCGACACCCAACATGATATTTTCCATAATTGTTCCAGAAAATAGGACCGGCATTTGTTCAACAAGGCCGATGTTTTTGCGGAGATGTTTTAGAGAATAGTCGGAAATTGGGATGTGATCAATGGTCTAAAAATATGCAAATTTTGAGAAAATTTTTGTAACCATGCTTACTAATCTTCCACTATTGGGCTCATAAAATCTCTCCAATAGGTTGATAATGGTACTTTTCCCACCACCCGAAGGCCCAACCAAGGCCACTGTAGTTCCAGTTTTGGCTTTAAGTAGAAGATGATTTGCCACATTGACATTTGGCCTAGTAGGATATGCAAATGTAATGTTTTGGGATTCGATTTCGCCGATTATTTCCTAAAATTTGGAAAATGTTGCGGTTGGCACTACTACAAGGTCGAAATTCAATATGAGTCATTCAGTGACCGCCATGGTGTAGTGGCCGGTGCGCTGCCAAGTAGTTCGGTATTATCTGCACTAGCAAGGGTTCGGTTCAAACGTGAGCTGCGGGGTATCGTGACGAGAGGGCAGGGTCGGAGGGTTGTGCCGAGGGGTCAAGGGGGTCGTACCGAGGGGTCGAGAGGGTTATGCCGGGGGGAGAGGAAAGAGGGTCGTGCCGGGGGGGGGGGGATTTTATTATTTGGTCTATCGTACGACAGACCAGGATTGTGGGGTTGTGCTGGAGGCCAAGAGGGTTGTGCTTAAAAAAAATTACGACAGACCACGCGCCTACGTGTGGTTCGGTTCCCCCTTGTGTCCAAAAGATACTGCCATGTAGTATTTAGAGGGCAGTCTAAGAGAAATACTTCAATTCCAAGAGGAACCAGTGATCGATCGGAGATCACAACAAAAAGTTAGTTTTAAAATAAAGAAATTTGTGGCCTGTTCACCTTTTCAACTTTCTCCATCCTTGATTCATCATATGCCGCTGGTGCCAAAATAATTTTAAACAAGCTAGCAGCATGTGGTTCAGCTTTGAAAAATTCTGCAATAGAAGCTGAGGCAAATAAAATTGTCATTGTGGAAGTGGAGATAAAAGTAGTTGCTCTAAAAAATCCACGATTTTTTATTTCCGTTCAAATTTTTTAGAACTAACGTAAAAATATCTATAGCGACACCATTTCCACAATAAATCAACGAAATTCCATACCCAAAACAACAAACATCAGTAAAATATATGAATGGCTGTGTTAGTGCAAAGATTAGGGCGTCGAAAATTGCAGCCTAAAAATTTGGGATGCTTCATTTTTAGCTGAAACTTTTTTTACCTTTTTTTGTAATTTCTCGACGATTTCCAATTTTTGGGCATATTTTTCAAGAAAATATTGTTCTTTAGTTAAAAGTTGTATGGTTTTGACATTCTCTACGATTTCTACGGCTAGCTAAATTTTTCGGCAATTTTTAAGACACGGTCTCTGAAAGGCGTTCAAACGGGAGGAACAATTTTCAAAAAGTGCAACCCGGAATTTTTTAGTGGGGAAGTTTTTAGTTATGTGAGTACATAAAAAAATTCTACTACGACATCTCGCGATTCTTTCACTATAGATGGGAAATAGCCATTTTACCCTTTTCTTATACTATAGGCTTATAGAAAAAGGCATGTGCATTCAAACCGCTCTAAAAATTTATTTTAAATTCTTTTCCCTTCGGGTCTTTTTTATTTTTTAGCCCTATCGTCAGGCTAAATTTATAAAACAAAACTGAAGGGTATATCGTTTGACTTTATTTTTTAAACCCATTTTTATGATTTTTTCATGGTTGTTTAGGTGTCATGCTATTTCCGTTGTCCGCCACGCAAATCAAAAGCTTTTCCGATGAAACCTTTTTTATTTGCAAGGGCAATATTAGATCTAAAAAGTTGCCGAGCGGTTTTTGTTTAAACTTTGTTTTCGATTTTCTACGGCACTTTGAAGATTACTTTAGACCCATTTTTATGATTATTCATGGTTTTTTTGGGTGTCATGTGTCTTTCCATTGGAAAGTTCGTAGAAAAGTCAAAACTTTTTTCTTTATTACTTTGTAGCTATTGTATTTTCTCGAAAATATTTCAAAGGCAGAATTCAATAATACTTTAGAGTTTTGATTATTTGGAAAAATTGTTTAAAGATCTTTCACGAGATGGCAAAGTAAATAGTGAATGGGCATCAGAAACTAAAGCGGAATTGAAGATTGCACGCCAGTATATCAGAACCGATTTTAAAGCGCATATAAAGCCAGATTCGCGCGTTGCTACTCATTGTGCTCGATATACTTTAAGTAATCCAGAAAATGTATTATTTCGATCATCTTGTTCATCAGGGCCAAAGAAATTTTTTGGCGACTTTTTTATCTATGCGATCCGCGCGTCGAAAAGAGAGGTTGTGATTAACTCTAACCTTTGAAGAATCGTCTAATTCTCCAGCTTTTCCAAAATATTTTTTCATAACAGTACCCAAAATCGATACCACAATCATTAGAACAATGATAGCACTCGTTCCTACAAGAGCAACTTTCCATGCATAAAAATGTGCTAGAACAATAAGTACAATAAATGCAGAGGTTTCGTTGACTATAAGATTCATTCGAGAATCTAGTGCCTAAATATTAATATTACGCTTAAGTTATGCGCTAGAAGCAGTGCCATAATTTTGGTCCAGATTTAGGAAAATTTCCTTTTTTATTCCCGGAAATTTAAGAGGCGATATCTCGAAACTTTTCAATCCAACATGGCCATAGTAAAAAAGTTGTTTAAAAATATTTTAAAACATATCATACCCCCATTTTTGGGGTTGAAAAACACGAATTTGAAGTCCGTTTTTCGATCCGACCTAACCATACTGAGATACGGAGTTTAGCTTTGGGTAAACTTCAAAAAAGCATAACTCCCAAGCCATATCTCCATATCAAATAGTTTTGGTGTCGTTGGATTCCTCATGACTTCTACATTTCTACTACATTTTTCATATTTATATGATCCGTTCAAACTGATATGGTTTAGAAGATAGAGCGATTTTTCTGATTTTTAGAGCGTTCAAAAGTTACTTTTTTGCTCTACCTTTACAGTAGTTGGCGAGTGTCATCTATTCATTGGTTAGATCGGATCGAAAAACAAACATCAAATTCGTGTTTTTCAACCCCAAAAACGGGGGGTATGATATATTATAAAATAATTTTAACAACTTTTTTACTATGGTCACCTTCGGTTCAAAGTTTCGAGATATCGTCTCTTAAAATTTTTTCAGGTTTAGGGGAGGAAGGCCCCCCGAGTTCCTCCCCCATAATTACGGCACTGGCTATAAGCCTGAATTTACAGTTTTTATCCCCACTGCATCCGAATTTATCCTTGAGAGAAGTTTTGCATTCGCTGTCTCATCCGTATCAAAATAGGCAGAATTTTGTAGGAGGATATTGCCAAGTGCGCGAACTTTTAAGCAATCTACGACATTTTCGGCTGCCCAGCCAAATAATGAAGTCTAAAAATTGTGCTTTTTTATTTAAAATTATAAGCCTAAGGGGGTCCAAAGTTGCAACAGCAAAAACTTTTCTAAAATGTAAAAAATCCATGATAAAGAGCAAAAACGTTAGGCTACACTTGGAAGACCAAGGTTCGAATACAAATCCATTATTAAAACTTTTTTACTTTTCATTTTTTTGCATCTTTGGAGCGCCTTTGTCTTTATTCACTTACAGAGACAAAAATTGTCAACAAACTATACAACCCCGTTCCAGCTGACATAAACGCAACGACTCTCAAATAGTGGTATGCTTCTTCTTGAGTCTTATGAAAATCACAAGCTTGGAATGCAATATTCATGATAAAGACGAATAAAACCATTTCTTGTCCTCTTAAAGCCGAGACTAGAAAAGCCAAGAGGAGTTTTCCATAATTGCCGCCGCAATTCATATACAGATTCCAGAGACCGAACGAGACTTCAACGTCTTTCTTTTCTTTGTGGGAAAATTGAAGAGTTTCCTGAAAAGTGTTATGTCTAATAGGCTTGGGAGCATACATGAACAAGGAGGGGGGGGGGGGACAAGCTTCCTCGAGGCTATATGGTGTCGACCAAAAAAAGGACCTTTTTTTAGCCTGAGGTAGTTTCTAGCCGGCTTC
>OZJO01006051.1:0-17884 GCA_900406225.1 Acrobeloides nanus | reverse complement strand
GCATTCAAAATAAAATTCGAAGTAAGCAACATAAAAAGTGAAAACTCATTTCCCATCACAGAAAACCCGTCTTGAATCAGTTCCCATGCCAAGCGAGCAAGTCCAGCGCCCGGAACTAGAACTTGGAGATCACTACGTGTTTCTTTATCGGAGAATCGAGCTCTCATGGCTTCCAAGACACGAGAATAGCTAGCATTTCTTTCAGCTTCACCTAAAAACTGCGATAGAATGATTAACAAAATCGAAATTTTTTTTCAAAATTTGAAAATGTACTAAAAAGTGCCATTACAGGGTAGGCCAAAAAAAATGGATTTTTTTATTTATTGGGATCAGGAAATTTATTTTTAAACATTTTAAAAACGCCCCATGAGTAATTTTATTGCACATATTTTCCCGAATACTGAAAATGCTTCCCTGATTCAGAGAAAAATTGGGTTTTTGAAGCTACAATTGTCAATTTTCGCATTTTAAAAAATCAATTTTTCTATGAATCAGAGTCAGGAAATCATTTGCAGGGTTCGGGAATGAGCATAAAATCGATTCCCCGTATAAACTTACGAAGCTACTACACAATAGGGGAGAGGAGCTACCACATGAAAAAAATTTTCTGGAAATGATCCTCTAGGGGTAAAAACATGAGGGGAATCTAAATTTGACATTTTCGAAGCGAAAAAACGCTTTTTTAAATTCTTTTTTTCAAATTGCGATGAATTTTTCGATCCAGGGAATGATTGTATATTGAAGCAAAAAGTCGCAAAAATGCGATTTTTGTGACTTTTCGCTTCAATATACAGGCCTTCCTTGAATCAGAGAAGCGTTTTTTCGCTTCGAAAATGCCAAATTCGGATTCCCCTCATGTTTTACCCCTATAGGGGTCATTTCCAGAAAAATTTGAAAATTTTTCACGTGGGTGGCCTCCCCTCCTATTGTGTAGTATCTCCAAACTTAACCCTCGAAACTTAGAATCACCCTTTTAAACAATTTTTTTTGAATTTTTGTAAAAATTACAAAAATCCACTCTTTTTTGGTCCACTCAGTAAATGAGCTTGATAAGAACAATTGAAAATTGAACCCACCTTCTTTAGTCCAATCTCGAACAATCTGCTTCAAAGTGCTCTTAGTTTTAGTCATAAAATGTTCAGATGGTGGTCGCAATTGTGTTATTTCATAAGCAGCTTTTATAGCAGAATCATCACCTAGCATTCCAACTCCACATCGGATAATAAGATCAATTAATCTAAAAAAACGAATTTTTGTCAAATTTTTTCAACCTCATTTTTTTAAGAGTAAAATTTCTTGTAGTCTTAGGCCTAGATGATCTGGAAGAAAAAAAGTAATGGTGGCTGATTTTTCCAATTAAAAAAGTTTTTCCAAATAAAAGTTTAAAAAACCGAAAAATTACTTTTGATTAACCTGGGCATATTCTTTGATCAACCTTGCTTGATTGGGTATCTCGGGAATCACTAGACGTCGATCCTCAATCGGAAGCTTCCTAAAAGTTTGCACATGTTATGTATTATAAATTTCAGCTTACAAAACAGCCTCGGCTTGTAGTTTAAGTCTGTGCAATGCATGTCGCTTGTAGTAAGCCATTGCATTAATTACTTTCTCGGTAGCTTCCACTTCAGAGTTCATCTCATCGTCTTCATAATCAGCCGGGTTATGTGATATACTGGGTCCAGATTGAGACCGAAAAAAGTGATTTTAGTTCAGACCTTTCCATATGTAAACAAACCCGCTAGCTGATTTAGCTTCATCGTTATTCATCATGTATTGATGCTAACTACAGAAAGAAAAGAGCAATTTTACAACAAATCGATGTGTTTAAAATCCATTGGTTTAAAACCATATAATAGGTTCAAAATTTTAGTGTGCTTTATTTAATTTAATTATGACATATAATTACCAACATTATTACAATATTTAATTAAAAACATTAATTCATTTCTTATTAGAGAAAATGAACTCTTATTGGGATAAGAAATCGAATGGTAAATATGTACTGACAAGGAACTAGAGACCGGAATGATATCGATATATCGTTAAATCTCGAAAAAATATCGTATCTACAAAAAATATCGTACGGTCTCTACAAGGAACCATACCCATACAGAAGTGTGACATCGAAATCGCTATTCAAACCTTCGTGATGGTTCCTTGTGAGGTGGGGCAAAATTTGATGATATTTGACCAGTGTTCAGAGACTAACAAACAAAACTAGGGAAATGTTTAATTAAGTAAAAAACTCCATTGGCTTGTAATTTGTTTTTTTATATATTATTTTTGCCCATATTCTTTTTGTGTTTTAGTCTCCAAAATTTTGACACCTTGATAACAAGTGAAAGCACAATAAGCTGCATCAGAAGTAATTATAGCCAAAAAAACAGTGGTTGAACATATTACTCTTTTCATGACTAGATTTATATAAAGTGTCAGCTACGTGGCAAGTCGCGCAAAAGTCATCTTGAACGATGAGGATTCGATCCCGGGGTTCAAAAAATTTGTAAAGTAGCGAATCAAAAAAAATTGTTCAAGCAAACCTCCCTAAAATTACATGAAAAATTTTTGCCTATCATCTTTTCGATTTTGATCTTGGGGGGGGGGAGGAGGGAGAGAGTTTGTTTTAACGACTTTTTTTGATTCACTACTTAACAAAATTTCGAACCCCTCATCATTCAAGATGGCTTTTGCGCGACTTTGCCACGTAGCCGACACTTTAAATAAATCTAGCCATGTAAAGGGTAATAATGAAATTCGCCATAAGGCGTAATGTGAATACAGGGTGTTCCAAAATTATGGTGACTTTTTTCAATAGAAAGATATGAAAAGTCGCAATCATTTTGGGACACCCTATATAATAACAGTACGCCAACGTAGTTCAGTAAGTTTAAGCAGGCACGTAGGTCAAAATCCTCTCAAATTTTTCACCAATTTTTTTCACAGTGGACATTTTTCACAGTTGGCTATTTTGGGCCCAAAAATATTTTTCCAGATCAAAATACGACTTTTTGTTGAATATTAGATGGAATTGAATGATTTTTAGCAAAAATTTAAAATTTCATAATTGTAAAGAAAAACGGTGAAAAATGTCCGTGAAAAAGTTTGGTGAATTTTGACCTAGTGCCGTAGCCAGGATTTCCTGACGAAAGGGGGGGGGGATAATGACCCAAAATCCACAGGCTACCTGTGATTTTTTTTCAAAATTTTTCCTGACGGGGAAGAGGGGCAATTTTTCGGATTGCCCCTACGTGTCTGAGTGTAAGTACTCCTTAAGGGTCATTACATTCCACCCCTGTCTGTTACCATTTTTGATAGATGAATTTTTAAAATTTTTAGCGGCAAATCTAAATAAGACAACACTACTAATAAAACAACAACACCACAAACTGATATGAAAAAATTTTAAGATCTTTTTAAGCAGTAGCGTTCTTGATTATGTTCTTCAACGTTTGAATTGTCTTAATCTGAAACTTGAGACTTGGATTTTCGTTCGGCTGTTCTTCATACACAGCAATCAGTCGATCTGCAGCCTTGAATCCAGTAGCACCAAGCTCTTTCTTCCGTTGAGCAGTAGCCTTTGGAAGAAGATAATTACAGCACTAAACTCTTCTTTTTCATTCAATTTCAATAAAACAACTTACCAATATAACACCATATAGAGCACGCGCATCGGAATTATTACATTTAACGGCATGTTCATAGTAAGCACGAGCCAGTTCCACATTTTCGGTACCACCTTGAGTATAACGAATCTCAGCTATACGTCGGAGATAAAGGCTGTTTTGAGGCTAAAAAATATGAGTTATCTTATAGGACTACAGTCCGTTGCACGCTTATAACGTCACCCAAAATTTTTAGAGTTCTGGAAGTTCCTGGCGATGTCACGATTCGAAACGATTCAGCATGGCCGAAAACCATGTTTCCATAAAAAATAGTGAATAGAAACATGGTTTTCGGCCATGCTGAATCGAATGGAAAATACGAATCGTGAAATCGCTAGGAACTTCCCAAACTCTGAAAATTTTAGGTGACGTTATAAGCGTGCAACGAACGTAAAAACTATGATTGAATGAAACATCATCATTCCGCCTGACAGTGACTTACATTTGCCAACAAAAGTTCTTCAAAACAAAATGCAGCTCTTGCATAATCTGCTTCTTGTAGATATAGCTCAGAAAGTTCCAACCATGCTTCAGGGTCGTTTATAAAAGTTTCGAGATAGTCATTCAATTGGCGAATCGCTTCGTGGCGCTCGCCCTGAGCAATCAACATAGCAATCTTTCGCTTTCGATAGAACTGAAAAAAGGCATTGAAATGAATCAAAAACCCCACACCGTACCGTATTTGACTCATCAGTTTTGATCAATTTATCATAAAGGAGTTCAGCATTCTTAAAATCTCGCAGCGCTTCCAATCTCATTGCTTGCAGCTTGGTGACTCGAGTGCTTTTAGGAAAGCGCTTATTCAGATGCATCAAACATTCTATGGCCAGTTCATAGCGAGCACTATCCAAAGAAGAGATGGCAACTTGTTCTAAAACTGGCCAAAGTTCATCTTTTAGAGAGCTAGCATATCGACTAAGAACGTGTTCCCAAATTTCGACAGTTTCTTCAGATCGTCTAGCATGTTCTTCGCGCCATTTACGTAATGTGGAACGAGCCTCTACAATGTATTATTTATTTATGAAAGTGAATAGCACAAACGGGGCCATCCCAATGGGGCATTTGCCAAGGACCACATTTTTTCACCCACCAACTTGCCGTTCGTATAGAATTCGCATAATTCACAATGTGGAGCAAGTTCGTGGAGGGGGGGGGGAATCCTAAGCCTGGAAAAATTTGATTTTTCGGGGGAAGAAAATGAAAAATTTTCCAAAACTTCACCCAAATCTGAATCAGGGGCAGCAAATAAAAATTTTTTTAACCATCCTCAAATCATGAATGTGCTATTAATCACAACCTTACCTTCATAAGAAATCTCGGTCCAATCTTGTATATCAACCATTACACTAAATATGACATTACACAAGTGACGTAACCAAGAGGGGGGAGCAGGTGCTCCCCTTACTAGAAAAACGAAAAAGTTTTCCTAATAGTCCTTCCCTTATGTTTTTGCCCAAAATTTTTTTAAAAAATCTTACTGTCCCCCCATTACAATTTTTCACAAAATTTCCATTTTTCCAAATGTCCAAAATCTGCTATTTTTTCACCAAAAATCTCAAACAAATGCTTTTTCGCCTGCGTAGGTTTTTTGTTTTGACTCAAGAATTTCACAAAAATTTCCATTTTTCAACAAAAAAAAGTCTTAATTTTTACAATTTTTAACCAAAAATTCTTAATTTTCTGAGCATTTTCAGCTTATAAACAAGCATGTTACAAAAAATTTTTGCCTGCGGCGCTGGTTTTGTCTAAACTTGAGGATTTCGAAATAAAATTTTCGTAGCATTTTCTGTTTAAAAAATAGTGTCTTCATTTAAAAAAATTTCGCGCCGGTAGGCGCGAAAACATGATAGGGAACCAAGGTTATTTTTTTGAAAATTTTGGAAAAATTGCGAAAAAATCACCTTGGGGGACAAATTTTTCACAAAAATTGAGTTTTCGCTCGAAAATTAAATTTTTTTTCTCAAAAATCTTTACTCAAAACCAATACAATTTTTCGAAAAATTCGGAAAAAATCACTTTGGGGGACCAAGGTAATGTGCCCCCTTACGAAATTTCTGGTTACGTCACTTTATTACACTAACATTTATGCTCAAAAAATAAAGTAGAAATTCTTAATGAATAAAAAATCATATAGTGCATTAAAAGCTAATTTATTATTAAACTTTTATTAAAACCTATAACCATACTAAAATTAAACTAGAACATAATATTGGAACCTTAAAAAACTATAACCGTGTTAAAATTAAACTAGAACATAATATTGAAATCTTAATATGCATGACTAAATAACCGGATTAGAAATAGAACAAAAATTCGTTTTGAGATAAAATGGATAAATGGTAATCACAAATAAAAATTAAGTGTAGAGAATTTCTGATCTCTAATTAAGTGATCCTATAAATGAGATTAGTCCATAGATTTATAACGCCATTCTTTAAGCGGCACAAAGGTTTCTTTAATAGTCAATGGAGATGCGAAACGAAGCAAATAATGGGGACCACCGGCTTTATCATTTGTTCCTAAAGTAAAAATAAAAAATGATCAATTGAATTACCGTATTTCCCCTCTAATAGAGCTCCAGGGGCTCTATTTGAGGGGGAAATTTTTTTTTCGACTTGTTTAAAAAAATCGAGTTTAAATCAGATTTCATTGGTCAACAGCATTTCGGATAGCTGGAAATTTGAGCTATCTAAAATGCTGTTGATCAACAAAATCCGATTTAAACTCGATTTTTTTAACAAATTGAAAAAAACTTTCTCTAATAGAGCCCCCTGGGACTCTATTAGAGGAAATATAGTATTGGTTTTAAAAAACCTACCCGATTTACGAGCTCCACCAAATGGCTGTTGTCCAACTACCGAGCCAGTCGATTTATCGTTCAAATACAAATTGCCCGTTGCATCACGTAGAATATCGGTAGCTTTTTGTAAGAATACTCTTTAAAATATAATAGAAAAAGTAGAAAAAAAAGATTTGAACTTACTTATCCTGTGAAAAGACCGCGCCAGTTAAGCCAAATTTGGTGGCATCCTTAATTTTTGTTACAAGAGTTTCGGCTTCTGCATCTGGATAAACATATGCGGATAGAACAGGACCAAAGATTTCCTAATTATTGTTTAAAAATCAAAATACAAAGATATTGGTGTACCAGAGCTCTCAGATTTTAAAATTCGCATCAAGTGCAAGTTAAACCTATAAAAGTCGAATTTTCAAAAAGTTCCAACACAAACTCTCTGTTGAAATTTGTTCAGCAGGGATTTGTGTTGGAACTTTTTGAAAATTCGACTTTTATAGATTCAACTTGAACTTGATGCAAATTTTAAAATCTGAGAGCCCTGATTGATATTAGTATGGTGTACGGGTACAGCACTTGCACATTTTTTCAAGTCCAAGACACAAAGTTAGAAAGGCTAGTGTTCTTATCTTTTCTCAATTGACCTGCTGGCGCTTCGTCCGTCCTACAGCTTGATCCATCGTCTCAAGCATCTCTGAACTCGCTTCCAATCTCCCTATAGTCTCGCAACTCCATGAATCTGGAGAACATCTCAAGAAGAATTCAACTCAACGAATCTATTATATTGGCTAAATCTATAGATCGTTTCACTTTTATTGTCCATTATCTTATGTCGCGTGTCTAGTGCACATATATAAATTATTATTGCTATTGTTTCGAGTTGTTAGAAGCGTTTTCATAATTCTAAATGCGATTTTTGGGTTCTACACCAAAAAATCGCCCATATGTGTTATACTTTAAAAAATTTTCAAGTGCAATCCCCACGTTCCATACTAGTGCCAAGATATTACCTCCGTTAACAGCTTTGATTTAAAGTCGGTGACGCGAATCAAAGTCGGTTGGACAAAATAGCCAACCGAATCGTCATAGGTTCCACCGAGGATGACTTTTGCGCCGTCAGCACCACTCTTTGCATGATCTATATAAGCTTTGATTCGTGCAAAAGCTTTATCATCAATAACCGCAGACATAAAGATACTGCCATCTTGAACCTAAACAATGACTAGAATTTAGATGTGCCTACAGTAGCGGTCATCAGTTTGGAACCAAGCATCAAAATAACAAAAAACCCCATTTTTTGCTATTTTTCGCTAGAGAACGATTCAAAACTGAAAACGACTTACCGAGCCAACTTTGATCTCTTTATGTAGCTTCGAAAACTCTTCAAGAAACTTCGGCCAAAGGCTTTCCGGAATAAACAAGCGTGAGCAAGCACTACACTTCTGACCTTGATACTCATATGCACTAAAAACATCAATCACAATTAAAATAAAGAGTATACCTGCGCAAAGTTCCAATCACTACAGAAGTAAGATCCGCTGAAGGGTGTACAAAGTGAAAGTTCTTTCCACCACACTCTAAAACAAAACTATTATCTTGATTCACAGACATAATAGGGGCCGTAGAATTGGTTAAAATCATAAAGGTTCGACAATGGTAATTTTTTAATGACCAAAACATAAGTTATACATTTTAGGTTTTTTGCCAGAGTGCGAATTTTTGCTCAAAATCGAAATTTTTCACAAAAATCAAAGTTTTTGCTCAAAAATTGAATTTTTTTCTTCTCAAAAATCGAATTTTGCTCAAAATCGGATTTTTTTGTGGTATCACCAATCGGGGTTCCCAGGACACAATCTTACCTCCGATAAGCTTAGGGAAAGTGGTATAATTGCCAAGGTTCTCTGCAACTTTTCGCCAAATATATTCGAAAGTCGGCACAGAGCCAGTGAAGTTAATGGCTGCTAGATTAGAATTGGAACAAACAGTATTTCCAAAAGTAGGACCATCAGCCGGTAAGAAAGAGATTATGCCTGGTGGTAATCCAGCTTCTTCCAAGATTTGATATATAATATAGTTACTCAAGACAGCAGTATCTGAAGGTTTCCATAGAACGACATTTCCCTAAAATTTTTATTTTTTTTATTTTGGGGATGGTTTTTCATCGTTTTCGAGCCGTTTTCAATCAATTTAAAGAGGTTTCGTGTCATTTTGAGGTGTGGGGTAAATCCTACCCTTACCCAAATTTTTTGTGGAAATTGTTAAGCATAGTCCACAAAACAATCAAATAAACCGGAATTTTAAAAAAGTATTAAAAAATATCGTACTATTATAGCTGGCGCCCCAGACAGATTTCCTCCAATAGCAGTAAAGTTAAATGGTGCAATTGCAGCGACAAAGCCCTCCAAGCCACGATAAACCAGGCTATTCTTCGACGATTCAGTACTAATCGGCTCGTATTTCTCAAGCTGTAATGCAAAATATGAATTAAATCGGAAGAAATCAATCAGCTCGCCTGAAATATGTGGTTTAAAAAAATAAAAAATAAGTATAGAGTATATAAAAAACTGGAATTTGGCCAAAATTACGGTTTTTTTCGATACACCCTGTAAAAACTTACATGCTGCATCAATTTCAGCCTGAACAATATTCTTTCCTTGGCCTAGCATAGTTGTAGCATTCAGTGCCATGCGATATTTCCCAGCACACAGATCTGCAGCCTTTAAAAAGATTTCGACACGTTGCCTAAAAGACGCGATTTAAATATGTAACAAAAAGAAAATGCCTACTTGAGTGGTAGTCGTTCCCATTTTCCTCGAGCCGCTAATCCTACTTCAATAGCATGTTTTATATCATCTGCTGTAGCATATGTATATCGTGCAAGAACTTTTTTGTGATCGAAAGGCTAAACGGATATGGCTTATTAAAATTTTGTTAAAAGAAAATCGAAATTTTTGCTCAAAATCAAAATTTTTGACGGCCATTGGCAACTACCTCCCCCCTACCCTTTAATTTTACTCCTTTTTTTCAAACCAAATTTCAATTTAATTTTTTGAAACAAACCAACAATTAAAATAAAGTCAAATCTGACATCAAGTGACTTATATAATCATTTACAAACTTACCATAACTTGATTCTTGTCCAAATTACGAGTTATCTTTTCTGTACCAATTCGAAGTGGAACATCTGTTGTTTTGTTAGCAAATTCTTCTAAAGCCTTCTCTAGGGCTTCTCTTTCTTTACTACCCTTCTTATACTCAAGGATAGGCTCATTGGTAGGTTTTTTCATAAATTGCTCGGAAGTAAGCCCGCTAAATCACTAGTTAGCTGGCATGTCATAAAAACCAAAACTTACCTAAATGTTGAGCCGTTCATGATGCTTGTAATTATATTTCCTTGTCGAAGATTGACTTTTATCAATATTTTAAACAAAGACATAAAAATTGCGCTCTAAAAACTTATACATTAGTCCAGAAAAGAGCTGGCAAAGTTTGCACATTTTCCAAAGTTGCGACTTCGGGTCAAATTGTTTCAAATATTTTATTTTCGCGTTTATTCTTTAAAATTAGTGCTAATATGAAAATTTTACTTATAATGAAGTAATTTTTGGTACCGAAGTTGTAACTTCTCTCCCAGAAATTGCAACTTCGGAGGAGAAATTTCGAGGGGATGAATTTCACATTGTGAAATAACAAAAGTGCGTAACTTACTTGTACTTTTGGGAATATTTTATACAAAAAGTTAAACGAATAAAATGTTTGCAAAAACCAAAAATAAATCTCTTAATGTTATAATGTGTTTGCAAAATGCCAAATAAATTCTTTACAATAAACAAAGCAATTTCAACTTTCTTCTAAGGTCTAACACAGGTGTTTCTTTTTGACAAAATCTGTGATTTTCGAATTTCGTTCCGAGTTGAATTTATTTAGTGAGATTAACGCATGGGAAAGTTTTTAAAAGTCATTTCGAGCTAAAATTCGATCCCTAAAAAATTCAAAACCATGCCCGAAGCTCAATACCATCGATTTTACGTGTATTTTTTGAATTTTCTAACCTCTCTAAAACACCTAAGATAATTTTTTTCGGCCAAAATTTCTTTCTGGCAGATGTATTTCAATATGGAGAATATTTCTAGCGTCATTTTGAAAAAATCTGAGAAACTTCGATTTTTTAGCCATTTTTAAACGTTAGTAGTAGAAATGAGGTCGAAAAAAAATTTTTCTCGGATTTTTTCAAAATGACGCTAGAAATATTCTCCATATTGAAATACATCTGCAAGAAAGAAATTTTGGCCGAAAAAAATTATCTTGGGTATTTTAGAGGGGTTAGAAAATTCAAAAAATATACGTAAAATCGATGGTATTGAGCTTCGGACATGGTTTTGAATTTTTTGCTCCTCGAATTTTGACTCGAAATGACTTTTAAAAACTTTCCCATGCGTTAATCTCACTAAATAAATTCAACTTGCAGCGCGATCAAATTAGTGTGGAATTACAGGGGGTGCCGTTATACGTATTTGAGACAAAAAGCGGTTATATATACATTTTTGGCTATAACTTTTTATAGGTAAATCCGATTTTGATAGTTATGGTGTCGTTAGATAGCCTAAATGTGGAACTACATAACGACACTAAAGCCATCAAAAAAGGAGTTAAAAAACAAAAGTTATAAAGCGTCTAGCTCATTAAATTATTTTTTGAGGTTAGGTATTAAAACAGGGGGGTATCCCGAACAATCCCGAACACTTTGGACAAAATCCGATATTCCAATTTATAGAGCTGATATCCCTCTATAACCCCCTTATTTAAATTGAATTAAATCTCCAAAATGAGAGAGATAGGTAGATTTTTGTGAAAACGGTCATTATTGCTATTGCTCGAAAATTTTTCGAAAAAATACAATTTCTCCAAATCCAAAGCTTCTCAGATAAAAAATAAACATCAAAAAATATTCGCGGGTTTTTGCTCTACATAATAGTAGCAAAAAACCGCTCACTAAACACTTGTTTGGTTGAAAAGTTGGGCATTTTCTTTAGAAAACCCTTACTTTTCAATTCCATAGAACCCCCAAAAAGTCATGTTTCTTGAGCCGATACGCCAAAAATAACGCCGGATTTGGCTTTCTCGCATCGAAAAACCCCTATGTATGACCTTTTCGAGTTGAAACTCGAAAATCACAGATTTTGTCAACCTAGGAAACACCTGTGCTAAGAGGAAAGATTCGGAACTTATGCACTTCGGCCCCCAAATTTGGCACTAGGAACGAATTTCAATTCACGGAAATTAGATTCGCGTAAATTAGATACGGAAATTAGATTCCGAAAAAAAGTAATTGAAATTCGTTCCTAGTGCCACTTGTTTCTATCGAGTGTACAAATTTTTCTCATTCTTTTAGGAAAGAAAATCGAAAAAAAATTCTTAATTCGATGTCGTTTTCTATAACGGTTTTATAAAGAATTCGTGTTCAATGTTCTAATGAATGATTGATCTTCTGATTCCGGACCTCTAACACTCTTATCATGCATATAATGTAATCATGTATAATAAAATAGAAGAATAATTAGGAAAACACGTGGAAATTGTGCAAAAAAATCAATTTTCCGCAAATTTCTTCGAAAAGTTTGAATTTCTGTGTCTTGAAACGAAAACATTGCAACCAAAATTTATCGAACGTGCACTGTACCTTTAACGTGACCCCCAAGGCCGAAGTAAAAAGCGCCGAAATTTTTACCGAAACGCACCCCCTAGGGGTAAAAATTGATGCGGAACACGCTGGTGCCATTATTTTCAAACCAAAATCTTCGAGAACCTATGAATTTTCGCAATTTTTAAATAAAACAACTTTTTGTGACAGTTATCGAAGATTTTGGTTTGAAAATAATGGCACCAACGTGTTCCGCGTCATTTTTACCCCTAGGGGGTGTGTTTTGGTAAAAAATTTTTTCGTGTTTTTTTTTTTAGCAAAAACTCGATTTTTGTGAAAAATTTCGATTTTTGAGCAAAAATTCGATTTTGGCAAAAAATTTCGATTTTGAAAAAAATTCAATTTTTGAACAAAAACTCGATTTTTGTGGAAATTTTGGATTTTTGAGCAAAAACCAGGTCGAGACGAATTTCGAGAAAAAATTTCGAATTTTTTCAAGTTTTTCGAATGTTTGGCAAAAAGTGACCTTCTCCAAAATTGTAGATCTTGACCTCCAGAATATTATAGGAAAAAAATTATTCAATTTTCTGCTTATTTGGCAGAAAAAAGCCGTCTCGACGCGACCGAACACGTCGAGACGAGCACTAATTGCAATTAGTGCGCCCCAAACGTGCAATTAGTGCAGTCTCGAAGTCGTCGAGACGAATTAGTGGAGGTCCTAACACCAAAATGGTGTTAATTGTTGACTTTAACACCAAAAATGGTAGCCATAAAGGAATAACACCAACACAGCTCAATTCAAATCGCTCTACGAGTCGTTTTGCAATACGAGTTGTAATGCATTACGACTCAGCTAACGTCGTAATTTGCATGTGTAATGCGACAGCTAATGTTGTAAACCGCTATTTAAATCAGCTGACGAACAGCCTAAGCGGCACTAGGACCCTCGTTACGACGCGAATTCACGATCGTTGTTACGGCCTCTCGTTACAGAAATCGCTTGTTACAACTTGTCAGAGGAGTGCCAGGATTTCAAAAATGGGGGAGGGGGAAATCATAAACAACTTTTTTCAATTTTTGTGTATGAAAAAATTGAATTTTTAGCGTTTCTGTAACGAGAGGCCGTGATGAGTGTGCTCGGTAACGAGAGCCCGTAACCGTAACGAGGGTCCTAGTGCCGCCTAAGCACCCATACAAAATTCTTTGTGGTTGTGGCATCGAATTTACCCCTTTGTTTTTCATTTTTCTCGAATATTTACTCAAAAATTTGCCAACAATCTCATTTAAAGTTGTTTCTACACACATTTTGAACACTTTTAGCAAAAAATTTCGAAAAAAATCGAAAAATTTTTTCACATGGCGGTCTCTACATTTTACTAATATTGGTCCCTGCCTCCAGCGGTTGCGTTAAGAGATGGGGAATTTAAAAAGATTATAGTCTTTATATAAAAAAACGTTTAAACATCAACTTAAAAATATTAAAAAATGGAAAATTGACATAAATTAGGCTGTTGATAAGATCTTTGAAACAAATTTTCAAGAAAGAAAGGCGTCTAATAAAAGAAGTCCGAGATATATAAACATGATTACATTACAAACATAACTGCCCATTCGATATTTATTCATAAGGTCTGAAAGTAATCGATTTTCTTTTAGTTTCTGGCTCGTCATTTTTTTGCGAATGATCTTGGTTCGAATCGCTTAATTCTGGATCAAATGAATGGGCTCGTTTTAAGGATGTTTCAGTTTCGTTGTTAGATTCGTCTCTTTCAGCAGAGGAACCAATTTGATCTTGTTGGCTTCTTCGAAATTTTGCTCGTCGATTCGAAAACCATACCTTAAAATAGTAACAATTTATTTTGTTTAAAAATCAAAATTCATGGAGAGAAAATACAGGGTGTATAAAAACTGGCGATTTTCATGTTTTTTCGACTCGAAAACTTTTTTCAAAAATGACCATATTAGGGCTAATTTTATGCTGGGAATCGATTGCACGCATTCCCAAAGCTTGAAAACGCTTCTCTGGCCCTGAATCAGGGAATCAGAGTATGTGTATTGAAGCGAAAGTCGAAAATTTTTAGATTTTCTGCCTGAAAATGACTTGGGGTAAATTTGTGCGGGGAATCGATTGCGCGCATTCTCGAAGCTTGAACACGCTTCCCTGATCCTGATTCAGTGAATCGTGGTGTGTGTATTGAAGCGATAACCAATTTTTGCTATAACAAATCAATTTTTCTTTGATTCAGGATCAGGAAAGCGTTTTCAAGATTCAGGAATGCGCCTCGCATAAGTTTACCCCAGAAAATCTAAAAATTTTCAATTTTCGCTTCAATACACACACTCTGATTCCCTGATTCAGGGCCAGGGAAGTGTTTTCAAGCTTTGGGAATGCGCGCAATCGACCCGCCGCATAAAATTAGCCCTAATAGGGTCATTTTTGAAAAAATTTTCGGAAAAATATGAAAAAATCGTCCAAATTCCGGTTTTTTTCGATACACCCTGTACATGTAGTCGAATAAAATTTCTCCAATCGTACAAAATTATTATATACTATCCATTAAAACCTTAAATATACCTGAATTCTAGCCTCAGGTAAATTGGTTTTTCGAACGAGGTTCTG
This sequence comes from Acrobeloides nanus, assembly GCA_900406225.1. Lineage (NCBI taxonomy): Eukaryota > Metazoa > Nematoda > Chromadorea > Rhabditida > Cephalobidae > Acrobeloides > Acrobeloides nanus. Next base: position 3,167 of record OZJO01006051.1, on the reverse strand, counting down.
CCTAACTTCATGGTTTGGGTAGGATGAATTGGCAAATGCAGCTTCTAGGATTTCTAATTGTTCTACAAATTATTTTATTACACAATTTTTGAGCATAATAAACTGGATACCGACCCCAAAATACTTATATAAATTTTTTTAAATCCAAAATTTTGTTCTAAATAGCTCAGTGGTAGTAATCCCACCTTTGTGACATAAGGACGCTGGTTCGATTCTCATTGGTGATGAATTGATTTTGCCTCGAAAAAGAAGGTATTTTCAAAATGATATAGCTCAAAAATTTCAAACACTTTTTTCGAGATTTTTTGTAGGTAAGTAAAATTGATAATGTCCTTTCAGAATATGAAAGAATTTTTTGAAAAAATTCTAAGGACATGTTTTTGGGGAACACGAATCGAAAGGAATTTTTTAAACTTATTAACTCTGTTAACTCTGACTACAAGGCGACGCGCTGGGTCAACAGGCAGGCGCAATCGTCTTGTGTTATGATGAAGATTCTACCTGGATTAAAACTGCTTCTAGAACATCGTCGTTGCAGTAAATTTGAACTCGATGTGTCCTCAAGTGTTGAGTTGGAAAAATGTGGCGGTGTTACACACAGTGGAGAATTTAGTCGATTTCTGTCTTCAATTGAGTGTGAAGCGGAAGTTATAGCAGCAAGAAAAGCTTGTGGACTTATAATAGGTATATTAGGTGAAAACAACCCAGGAGGAATTCCTTAAAAACATAACGCATAGTTGTATATTTACAGGGGTGAGCGAAAAAAAGCTGTACTTGTGCGTTTTTTGGTGAAAAATTTTCAAAAATTTTTTTTCAAAAATCACCTATAAGGGGTATATACCCGGGTATCTTCATGCGATTTTTGAAAAAAATTTGGGCAAAAACTTTTGGACAGCAAAGGGAGTCGAACCCTGGACCTTCAGGTCATTAGCCTACAAACAATCCACTAAGCCACCCTGCTTTTTGATTGAAGGGATCATTTTTCAATTATATAGTAGTGTATATTTTAAAAAAATTTTCGCCAAAAATGTACAGTTTTTTTGGCTCATCATTCACGAATTTCCCATCCTGTTTTAAAGAATATATACCATGCCATGATGATGATAAAAATGGTGAAGCTATCGCACCAGGATTAGGAAATGTTGGTACGGTTGTTGTAGCATTTAACATTGATGTAACCAGATTTGCGCTCGTGAAAGGTAGTCTTTGAGGAATAAGAGGGCGAAGAGATAATAGTCCACTTGGAGTGTGAAGTGTGGAAGTTGCACCTTGAGCGCTAAGTATCATCGAAAGTTCTTCTGCGGCACGTTCAGCGGCACGAGTTCGTAAAATTCGATTTATTGAGCTTACACTTGGGGGTTGTTCACAAACGGCTTTAAAAAATCACTTTAAAGGACCAGTCTACTTTTGGGAGGAATGATGCCATGTGATAGAGCATAAAATTTCGAGCATTTTTTGTTTTTACGGCACTACTTGAAAATCTAATGATTAAAAGTTATGAGCGAAACAAAAAAAGAGTTTGAACGTTGAAACGAAGAGCTTGTGGATTGTTTATTGAAACGATTGAATAAAACATGATAAAATTCAAAATCCTTTAACATCTGGGAAAAATTAAGTACAGCATTTTTTATAACTCTTTATAACTCATGTTTTGGGTTATTGAAACGAAAATTCTGAATCAGAATTTTCGTTTCTATAACCCAAAACATTGTTCAAATTCAATAATTTTGGTGTCATTTGATTCGTCTCGGCGAGTTATAAAAAATGCTGTACTTATTTTTTCCCAGATGTTAAAGGATTTTGAATTTTATCATGTTTTATTCAATCGTTTCAATGTTCAAACTCGTTTGAAATTTTTTTCGCAATTTTGTTTCACTCATAACTTTTTACAGTTAGATTTTCAAGTAGTGCCGTAAAAGTAAAAAATGCTCAAAATTTTGTGCTCTTTCACATGGTATCAACTCCCCCAAAAGTAGACTGGTCCTTTAAGCAACAAAATCATTCCAAACAATATACCTTCATTGATGAGTCGCTCACGAATTTCCCACGCAAAAATTGTAGGATTATCCCGTTTATACTGTTCAATTTTGGCTACAACTTGAGGTGTAGCAACCTATAAAAAAATGACATAAAAATTATCTAATTTGAATATTGTTTTGGGTTATTGAAACGAAAACCCTGATTCAGGGTTTTCGTTTCAATAACCCAAAACATTGTTCAAATTCAAGATTACTTTCGGTTTCGTCCCTGTAGAACTTTTTGAAGAACTATTATTCGGAGTTTCGGAGTTACCACCAAATCTCCTCATATTTTTACTACCTAAAAATGTGTAAGAGAATTAAAGAAAAAACGGCGAAAACTGACCCCAAAGGTGCAAAAGCTGCTCTTGAGATAAAAGTCCTTGAGTGCCATTGCTATCGGCACCGCAAGAAGAGAGTGATCCCGAAACGTGCATCACTGATTATTGTAAGCCTTTTCTTTTAAAGGGCTGCACTCGAACGGATTGACCTTCTGTCCTGAGCGGATAACACAATATGTCTTATGTCTTTCGATTCAAAGAGATCTAAAAAGACATTTAGATGCGCTTACTGTAGATTTTAGAGGAAAGGTTTTCTTGACTAAAAAAGTGGTGACTTTTTAAATTTAGATAAATGCTACAGTATGGTACAGGACCAGTCCAATGGGAAAAAAGTTGCCCATTTTTTGTTGATATTCGAAAAGTTCATGAAAAATGGAGCATTTTTTGTTTTTACGGCACGTTCTGAATCGTTGTAGTTTTCGAGAAAATTGCGTTTTAAAGTTCATGTTTTCGTTGTAATACACAAACTTTTTTGAATTTTTAAACCGATTTTTTCAATTTTCATAAAATGAACATTGTAGCAGTTTTTATAGTTAAATGAGACGAACAAAATGACACCAAAATTATTCAATTTGAACATTGTTTTGGGTTATTGAAACGAAAACATGAATCAGAATTTTCGTTTCAATAACCCAAAACAATTTTCAAATTAGATAATTTTGGTGTCATTTTGTACGTCTCATTTAGCTAAAAAAATTGCTACAATGTTCATTTTATGAAAATTTTAAAAATTGATACAAAAATCGATTTTTCCGCAAAAAATTCAAAAAAGTTTGTGTATTACAACGAAGAGCTTGTAACAAATTCA
>OZJO01006046.1:0-12347 GCA_900406225.1 Acrobeloides nanus | reverse complement strand
TGCTTGGTTCGACGAAGAAACTAAAAAAGTTAATCAAAATTAATTCATGGTTTCTAGCAAGTAGAATCTTTGGAGCTGGGGGCCCAATGCGTAAAAAACACTTGAAAATTTTTTTCGGAAAATGACCCCTTTAGAGTAATTTTTAACGAGGAATCCAAAAAACGCACTCCCCCACTTTCCTGACACTGTTTCGAGCAAAGTTCATATAACTTGAAAATGATAATATGCGATTCTTGTTCGTTTTCTGATAACATAAGAGAAACGCTGTGTTTCTACTTGTGAAACAGTCAGGGAAGTATTTTTACGCTTCGGGAGTGCGTTTTTGGATCCCTCGTTAAAAATTAAGCTACAGGGATCATTTTCTGAAAAAATTGGCACTTATGCACTATTCCCCCAGGCTGAAAACAAACAAAAAAATAAAATAGGACTTTATTTACTTATGTGCCTCTTATTTGGATGGGTTACGTCTGTTTGGTACAATAAACTTATTATCAATTTTTCATCTTTTTAGGCTAAAGGCTTAGGCCTAAACCTAAGCCAAAGCCTAAAAAAAGATGAAAAATTGATTTTTTTTTCAGCCTGGGGGAATAGTGCATAAGTAGCAAAAAATTTTCAAATTTTTTTCACGTCATTGGGACCCTTCAATAGCCCCGAATCTTTTTCATCGCCTCATCCTCCTATCCCTTCCTAACAAATATTTCTTATAAGCTTACATCATCAGTTAAATCTTCAGCTACGCCCAGAAATTCTCTTTGTCCGCCAGCACGAAATTGGTTCATCCTATAAAAATCGATACTATTACCACATTTAAAAAAACTAAAAAAATGAAAATCGAATAAACAAGACAAATTGAATAAACAAGTAAACTAATAGATAATGGTCAGCATCACAAATGAGTCGTGACCGACGGATTGTCAAGTAAAAAAGAACACAAAAACAAGAATTTTTCTTCGTTTTACTTTCTGATTCTGCCAGCTGTCCCTTCACTTTTCGTTTTAGCTGACAAGAGGCGTACTGCAGATACAATATAACGTAAGAAAATGATGGTAAAGAAATTTCAGAGAAATCGTTTCAGTGCTTTTAGAATATACAAATTACAAACAAAGTTATTAGGGATTGTCAAAAGTCCATGTAGAGCAGTTAGAATCCCCGTGCACACAAAAATTCGTAAAAAAATTGAAAAATCCAACAAAAATCGAAAAATTCGTAAAAAAATATATACGTGTGCACGGGGGTTCCAATTGAGACACCGGGGTAACGCTTGGTGGGGAATTTCGAGGGGAAATGGAGGAGGGGTTAATGCTGAGATGGATAGTACTACCCTCCACCATGTATTTTCCGGAAATGTTTGAAAATTAAAAAAACATCCAAATGGTACCCCATTACGAATTTTCACCAAAATTGTCTATTTTTTCAACAAAAATCGTATTTTTTAAAGCATTTTCAGCGGGGGACCAAGGCAAATTTTCAATTGGGAAGAGGGGTAACGATACAAAATTTTTTGGGGCCTCTGCAGATGTATGACCCCTAGGTGTAGGGTACCCCTGAGGCCAAAATTTAAAATTTTCATCTGATTCGTGTACCCCACGCCCGAAAGTTTTCCCCACCCCATATACTAACATTTCTATAAAGAAAATTTGACGGCTTCAAACTTGGAAAAACAAAATAATAAGCGATGACTTTGGTGGATTTTTGAAGCATTGATTTGACTGCTTTTTATATAGAAAATTGTCGAAAGTCAAATAATACTTCATTGATAAGCAAGAAAATGATTCACTATGATTAAAAAAGACTCATTTCATGTATTTTATAATGATGTATATGTTACGAGAAAATTTGATCGATGTATATGTTAAAAAAAGATGGGTACCATGCCTCCAAGGCATATGTCATAATCGGTTCAATTGTTGTCTGGTGGAGCTTTGAAGACTTCTTTCAGGACCCACTTGCGCACGCGGTTCGGCACAGAGCTCCAATGACTTGTTTACATTTGGTGGCGATCTTTATCACATGGTTCTTATAGCTGAGCTTTGGATCGAGTTCGATGCCAAGGTAATTGTACTGGTCTACTTGTTCTATGACTTCTCCATTGATGGACAATTCAAGTGCGAGGATCGCATACCCATGAGCTTAGACTTCTTGATGTTGAGAGATAGGTCAATTCTCGGTACTTGACAGGAAGCTTGTCCATATACGTTTGAAGTTCTTCTTCAGTGGGAGTTGGAATCGGTTTGACGTAGACCAAGTCGTCGGCGTACCCCTAAAACTATCAAAACAATGTTTATCCAACAAAATCATCATCAGTATCACTAAAATTCAAAAATTCATCAAATTGACCTATAACAATATCAAGATCTTCATCAATGTCGTCTTGATCTGGATCCATAGGGTTTCCCATACCAATTTGTTGCTTTCTAGTGATTTGTCCACGATATCTTTCTTCCAGTCTTCATTGGCCGGACTTTTCTTCATTTTGGTCACTTTTTCTCGGAAACTCTTCTATCACCACACATGTCTGCACCTCTATTTTCGTTATAAGCCATCGCAGCAAGCATTGTCCGGCGTATAAAGCCTTTCTTCGGAAAATATTTCCGCTTTGGGCGGTATTTTATGGTTACAGAATGAAAGTTCTCAACGTAGGATGTCATGTTGTCAATTCTCATCTTGTCCAGATAAAGGTGGTTTTTGCAACGAGTGATAATATCATCTGGTAAAGCTTGGATTCTGGTGCTATTGGTTCATGATGAGAATTTGGGTGGGTAGACTTCGTAATATGAAGACATTCAGCAACGGTTTCGAACTTTTCTTTCTTGAACCTTAGGCACACTTTTACTTCTTCTGCTGGGATAAGTTCCATAAACTTTCTTTTTCTACCATTGATGGATTCCTTGGACATGGAGAAAAAAGGAGAAAACGAACTCCTGACACATCTTTGCATCTTCATTAGACCCCTGAATGGGATGCATGAAGTTTTGATGATTTGCGAGCAACGATTGAGGCATTAAATGGTGGTCTCTTACCAGAAGATTTTGTTGAGACGCATGTCTTTTTTGATGAATGGACGCCTATTCGAGGATCTTTATAATCTCATGATTCTTGATAACATATCCATGCAAAAACAGTTCGCCAGCCAAGGATGCAACTTTTTGAAACGGTTATCTTCCAGTTCTTATTGGTAATAGGAACGAATGCACCGCACACTTTTTTGAGGAACGAGCGCAGTTTTTTGTTTTTGAAATAATTCAAAATTGACGTGGCGAATTTCGATGATTTTGATGTCATTTTAAAGCTGGCAATCGTAGCAATCCAACGACGCCAAGATCATGGCATATCTCTTTATGGTTGCTGAGATATTTGATAAAGTGTGAAAAATGTCGATTTTTTAGAATTTTTGTCCGAAAATCGACATTTTTCATATTTTATCAAATATCTCAACAACCATAAAGAGATATGCCATGATCTCAGGGTCGTTGGATTGCTACGATTGCCAGCTTTAAAATGACACCAAAAGCATCGGAATTCGCGACGTCAATTTTGAATTATTTCAAAAATAAAAAAAACTGTGCGCTCGTTCCTCAAAAAAGTGTGCGGTGCATTCGTTCCTATTGCCTTCTTATTATGGATGGCTCGCGAAAATCAGGATGTTAAAATTGCTGTTATCCATTCGTTAATCTCTTCATATTTTGAAGAAACTATGCAATGATATTTCGCCACACCTGAAGGAAATTTGCCCAAAGCACGAGAATTTATTTATGGGCATCGTCGACACTTTGATGTTCTATTCATTGTTATATTTGTTATAATAAATTTTTCTATTTTTTAAAAGTATTGCGGGGCACTATTACTTTTTCCCCTTTTTGGTTTTTCTCTCTTTCTTTTTCCCCAATTTTCCCCCGTTATTACTTTGAAATTTGTGTAAAATCGGGGAAAATAAAGGGGAAAAAGTAACAATGTCTATTGCGGTATGAGTATTTCAAAAAATAAGCACAAAATTTTGTGCTGAAATCAAAAACACTCGCAAATGTTTTAAAGTTGTGTTGAAATGAAAACGAAAACTTTCTATCTTTTCGTTTATGGAATGACCGATATTGAATACGGCCGATGGCGATGAAGTCGATGACTAACACATAATACATAATTTATTCCAATTAATCAAAATTTAAGCTTTTTAAACCGGTATTCGTTGGAAATCCTGCAAAATGGCTTCCAATGGACCGTATAATTATTCTTATATTTTCAAGTATATAATTATTGGTGATATGGGTGTGGGGAAATCTTGTCTTCTTCATCAATTTACAGAAAAAAAATGTAAGCACATTCTGTTGAAATTCGAACCAAGAACTTTTTTCTAATTATGCTTTTTTAGTTATGGCTGATTGTCCCCATACAATTGGGGTTGAGTTTGGCACGCGGATAATTGAAGTGAATGGTCAGAAGATTAAGCTTCAAATTTGGGACACTGCTGGGCAAGAAAGGTTTTTTGTTGAACTTTTTGGAGCTAGTTCACTTATTGGGGCCGCACTTATCGAGGTCCGAACATTCAAAAATGTTTGATCTGACTCTCGAAAATGTGACGTATAGCTAGCCATGCTAAAAGACCTCATCCACCAGGTCGATGCTGACGTAATCGAGCATGACTTTTATTGATCGTCATCGCGTAGCATGAATTTTTTCATGATTTCATGCAAACAAACGATACCAACGTGTTTTTCAACTAACAAAAAATTTTTTGAACGTTATGGATCTCGAAAAGTGCGACCCAATAAGTGAACTAGCTCCAATTTTTTTGTTGAAAAAAACAAGAATCGTGTATTTTAGGTTCCGCGCTGTAACACGATCGTATTATCGAGGCGCGGCCGGAGCATTGATGGTTTATGATATTACACGTAGATCTACGTATAATCATTTGAATAGTTGGTTAACCGACGCAAAAAACTTGACTAATCCCAACACTGTAAGTAGTGGGAGCTTATGCACTTTTGCCCCCCCCCCCAAATTTGGGGGGCTGAAGTGCATAAGTTCCAAGTAGTGTGTATACCAGTTAAACGTTAATACAATTGTGTAGCCAAATGGTGAGGCAGGATGGGGCGATAGGGGAAGAAAAGTGAATATTTTTGTTAAAAAATTGAAAACTCCCCCCTCTCAATTCCAAAACTTCTCCCCCCCAAATTTGGGCCAAAATTACGACGCTGATGGTTCCCCCCATTTTTCAGCACTAGGCATTTTCTTACAATTTGATATTTACGGTCAAATTTTACAACAATTTTTTACAATGGCATTTTCTTACAATTTTTGTTTCACAATGGCGTTTTCGAAAAAGTTTAATTTTTTTCAGGTGATATTCTTAATTGGAAACAAAAGTGATATGGAAGCTCAGCGTGATGTAACATATGAAGAGGCCAAGGCATTTGCTGAAGAAAATGGCCTTACTTTTATGGAATGCTCAGCCAAAACGTAATTTTATATAAATTTTTCAAATATTTGTCTTGATTTAGTGGTGACAACGTGGAAGATGCATTCCTTGAAACTGCTAGACGAATTTATCAAAATATCCAAGATGGAAGGTGGGATTTAAAATAACTATTGGGGGGGGGGGGAGAATAAAAGTTTCATCCCAGGTGGCCAAAAGTTTCAGAAATTTCAATTGTTCGAGCAAAATTCGATCTCAAAAATCGATTTTGCTCGAAAAAATTAATTTTTTTGTGAAAAATCGAATTTTTGCTCAAAAATCAAATTTTGCTCGAATTTTCCAAGTTTCAGATATTTGTTCACAAGTTTTAGAAATACGATCGACATATTTTCATTTCTAGTATCAGAACATAACTAGTAGATGAAAAATACGTCGATTTCTGAAACTTTTGGGCATTGTTTTGAAACTTTTTGCCTTCCCCCCCCCAGTTGTGTAATGGATGTTCCAAAAAATATTTAAAAAAATTTTAGCTTGGACCTTAATCAGGCGGATACCGGAGTTCAGCCAAAACAGAATCTCGCTCGTCCCGCTGCCGCTTCTGGTAATGAAAATAAGCAATGCAATTGCTGAGTGCTATACAAGAAATTAATTGAATACAAGGTGTTCCAAAAAACTGCAATTTGGTAATTTTTTGGCGAAAATTTTTCAACAAATTTTTTTCTCCAAATGACTCAATAGGGATATTTTTATGTGAGAAATCGTTTGCGCGCATCGAAAATTCTTGAAAACGCTTCCTAGACCATGAAAATTTCAATTTTTAAGTACGAATTCCTACTGAAAAATATGAAAATTGGATATTTCCTGGTCTGAAAGGCATCAGGGTTTTAAATGCGCGCAATCGATTTCTCGAATAAAAATACCCATAATGAGTCATTTTGGAGAAAAAAATTTGTGGAAAATTTTCGCTAAAAAATGACCAAATGGCGAGTTTTTTGGAACACCCTGTACTTTTTCCGAGTTTGTGATTCCATACATATTATTTTTCAATTAAAATACGCCATTTTAAGGAGGGCTTAAGGAAATTACATAAAAATATTTTCTTTTTATCCCTTTTTCAAACCGAAATTTGCAAAATTATGATGGAAAAAAATCAAATTTCAATTGAAATTTTGGGAGCAAGTTCTCCTGGTTGCCGCCACTTAACGTTGACTAAACTCGGCAAAGAAATTTTTATTTTCTTCCGGAAATTACCCATTTAGAGGTAATTTTATGCGAAAAATCGATTATGCGCACTCCCGCAACCTGAAAACCGCAGAAAAATGGTGAAAATTGTTCGATTTTCTCGAGAAATGGAAATTATTAGCGACCACGCAGGGATGCATGGGGGGATATTTGTTCATTTCTCGAGAAAATTCAATTTTCACCATTTTTTGCGGTTTTTAAGTTGCGGGAGTGCATCGATTTTTTGCATAAAATTACCCCTAAATGGGTAATTTTCGAAAGAAAAAATTTTTTTGCCGAGTTTAGTCAACGTTAATTGGCGGCAACTTGCTCCAAATTTTGCATAGTTGACCAGTCAAAAAAAGTTCTCCTTTTTTTAACTCTATAGAATATATAGATTTCACTTGTAATTTTAAGAGCTTTTCAAAAGGCGCCATCCATTTGCCCCAAAATCACATTTTCTCTCCCACGAATTTTTGGCCCATGTTGTGAAGAAATATGCGAATTTCACACGTTGGTGGAGGAAATGTAATCATGTGGCAAATGGGGTGGCGCCTTTCAAAAGGAATGAATCTGATCTATAACCAATCAAAAAATCGTAATGTTACTTCTATCCCAAAAAAATTCGCATCAGACTCTTAGCTTATAGTATTTTTGTGTACATCGTGGCCAGTTTAACCTTTACAATCAGATCTTCGAAAAAAAATTTTTTCTCAAATGTTTGTAGAAAAGAGCCTTCTAGGGTAATTTTGATGCGAGAAATCGATTGCACGCACTCCCGAAGCTTGAAAATGCTTCCCTGACCTATGGTCATCGAGAAGATAGTTGTTTTTTTAAACAAAAATTTCCACGGATGAAAGTCAGGGAAGCATTTTCAAGCTTCGGGAGTGCGCGCAATCGATTTCTCGCATCAAAATTACCCTAAAAGGGTCTTTTCTACAAAAATTTGAAAAAAAATTTTTTCGCAGATCTTGCTGTAAAGACTCTGTACCCCCTTTAATGTCTGAAATAGTTTTGATTAGGCATTGTTAGAACAAAATAGTATTGGGTTGCTCAAAAAGTGCTTGCACTTCACTGTTTTATACTCTTCAATAGAGCATAAAACAGTGAAGTGCACGAACTTTTGGAACAACCCAATAGTTTCGAAGTAGGCTTCAAAATTTCGACTCTCAAAAATGGGTCGGAGTTTAATCCCAGTAGTACTTTCTAGACTTTCTGTTTTGCAACAATGAGTACATGCTTATCAAAAAATCTTCTTTTTGCAAATTGATGACTTTTTTCTACCACATTTATATTGTACTTAAACTTCTATTTATTTTTTATTCTCGTGTTGTAAAATGCATAATAATTTTCATATTGAAGTCAATTCAAAATTTGGAACTAGTTCACTATTCGGAAGGCACTTATCATAGTCAAAAAGTCGAAATTTTTTTCTTTTCAAATCAGTCGAAAACATCCTATTAGGAGTATTTTAAAGCCAAAAACACATTGGTGATGTTATTTTTGCGTAAAAATCAATAAATAATTCTAAAAAACTTTATTTTTTTATATAAAAATTTAAATGAATTTTTTCAGAATTATTTAGTGATTTTCATGCAAAAATAACATCACCAAAGTGTTTCTCGCTTAAAAATACCTCTAAATAGGATGTTTTCGGCCGATTTTAAAAGAAAATTTCGACTTTTTGACCATAAGTGCCTCTCAACAACGTGAACTATAGCTCCCAAAATTTCTATGCCAATAAAGTGTATTTATGCTTGTAAAGTTTATTGGCCTGGTTTCAGAAACGACTCGGGTGGTCCGCGGGGCCTGTAGCGGCCCGCACGGGTCATTTCTAGATTCGGCCATTACGTTTAAACTATACATGGGGGCGAAGAAGTCCTGGCAAAGAATGTATCGAACTTGAGAGCAATTTCTACGAGCCAACAGTCTTCGCCACTAGGGCTTATTAATCAACAAATTTTCAACTATTACGTAAAACATTATATAGGGCTAAAAAATTTTCCTTGAAGGGTACCAACATGATTTTGGTCTCCTTTTTCTTCTCTCACCGAGCCCTATCGATTGGTATAGGCCGTGACGAAATTGGACTTTAGGTGACGGAGATAGCACACACACATAGCGCGTTTAATGTTTTAGGAGTAGTACCAAATTTACAAAGCACTCTGAACAATTTTAAAACCTTTTTTATTTACACGCAAAACAAAAACAGGTGGAATAAATATAAGGTATATATGTTAAAACGATAATAAAATATCACATTTTCACGGCTTCGACTGTAGGGCATTTGGACACTTTTCTTCTACCATCCCATCTTCACATAACGAATTATCTCGAATATAGCTGAAAATTTTATGTCATGTGATGAATTGTTATAGCATTTTTTTTGGATTATAGGGATAAAAAAGCCGTACTTTTGCGTTTTTTTAGCGAAAAATTTTCAAAAATCGCATGAAAATACCCCTTATATAGATGGATGGCTGAAATATACTAATAATTGATTTTTATTGTTGAAAATTTTAAGACTTAAAACGTGCACTGTATCTTTAACAAAATCATGCCTGGTTTTAAAATTTTTACCAAACTAACTCTATGAGAGTTTTTTCTATGCGAGCAATCGATTGTGCGCATTGCCAACCAGTAAAAACGCATCCTGACCCTGAATTAGTCTATTTTTTGCAAAAATTCGATCAAAAATTAGGCTAATTTATGGTCAGGAAGCGTTTTGACGAGCTGGCAATGCGCACAATCGATTTCTTGCATAGAAAAACCCTCCATAGGGTTATTTTGGTAAACATTTAAAAACCTAATTGTTTGAAAAGATCGCTAAAAATCTTTTTGCGCCACCCTGCACAAACTTTCGTGTTTTTAGAATAAGAAATTACCTGAGCCGCAAACAACAAAGACAAATAATCCAATTAACCAAGGTGCAGCAGGGAATTTGTTTGCAGTGTCTTTCTATAAATTTAAAATTATTAAAGATACAGGGTGAGCCAAAAAACCGTACTTTTGCGTTTTTTGGCGAATTTTTTTTAAATCGCATGAAAATATCCCTTAAACGTAACTGTTGAAAAAAATTTTCACCAAAAAATGCAAAAGTGCAGTTTTTTGGCTCACCCTGTAGTTTTAATATTCTAATTAAGGGCTAATCTATACAAGGCTATTCTAGAATTTTAACCGATATTGGCAGTGCCGTAGGCAGAGGAGGGAAATAAGGGGGTAATTTTCTCCCTCCTAAAGTTTCAAAATTCATTTAAAAAGATGAGGAAAATCCATAAATTACCCCCCCCCCTCTCCAAATGGGGGTAAGTGCCAAGTCTGATGAAAAATTAACAGACTTGGGTGCGAAGTCTGCTGATTTTTCAGAAAAGTGCTGATTTTGAGATGTCAAATCTGATTTTTGGGATGCNATTTTGAAACAAATGTTCTTGCCATCCATGGGGTAAGTTCATAAATTACCTCCCCCTAAAAATTTTTCTGTCTACAGCACTAGATATTGGTACTTTATTTTCTTGAATAACTTACTGTAGTTCCTTTGACGTTTCCTCTTTCAGTGACATTCTTACTGAATTGCGCATTTGCAACATTCATTCGCTGTTTTGGAGCCATTATAGAAGTGTTGAACTTTCTAGCAGATATAATAAACAATGATAGATAGAGAAAGTTAGACTAAAACAATAGTCTTCGTCTAAAAAGTCTGGATTTTGAATAAAAAGCCAACAAATGTATAAACTAAATAAATCGCGTTTCTTGTGTGAAAAGAATTTTAAAAAGGCACAAAATGCTCGTTTTTAAGTTGAAAATGTGGAACTTATGCACTTCGCCCCCCCCCCAATTAAAGGGGGAGTCCAAAGTAGGATCGAGTAGAAAAATTGTTTAAGAATGACCTTTCTAGGGGTAATTTTGGCTGAAAAATCCAAAAAACATACTCAAAAAATTTCCTTGATCATGTTTTGGACATTTTTTGACCTCAAAGCCCAAAAAACATGGGTTTTGAGGTAAAAAATGCCCAAAACACGGTCAAGAAAATTTTTTGAGTATGTTTTTTCGATTTTTCAGCCAAAATTACTCCTAGAAAGGTCATTCTTAAACAATTTTTCTACTCGACCCTAGGGGCAACAAATCTCCAAAAAGGGGACATTCTTCTTCAAAAAGGAGTCAAAAGGGAGAAATTTTGTTGAAATTCACTAGGGAGCAGAGGTGTCAAAAGCGTAGCCAAGAATTTTTTGAGGGGGAGTAATTTGGGTCGACCTCCAAAATCATAAGGGTCCTCCCTTATGTTTTTTCGAAAATTTTTGAAAAAAACATAAGGAAGGCAAATTAGATTTTTGTTAAAAAAATATTAGCATAGGCCTATTTTCAAAAATTTTTCTAAAAACCGTTGGAAGTTGTCGGGCATGGTGAAAAACGGTAAATTATGCAATTTTCCGTAAAAAGAAATTATTTTTAGGTGATTTTTAACCCTAAAATGCTCTAAAATAGAGCTAAAATGGCCCAATATACCCATTTTCATACGAATTTTTAGGCATGAGGATGGGGTTTTCAGAATTTTTCATCGTCATTTTTGGATTCAGCGGGTCAAAAAACGGGGGTAGTGACCATAAAAGTATAGTCATGCCTTAATGACCCCATTTTGGGCCTGTACCTTTAAAAAAAGTAAAAAATTGATTTTTTAAGTGCTAGACCCTATAAAAGTGATACTGGGTCTAACTCTTCATAGGCGCCATTTATACTTCCGTCGCGTCGCAACGCGACAGTGCATTTTGTGTCGTGCGACGCGTCGTACGACACAAAAATGCACTGTCGTGTCGCGACGGAAGTATAAATGGCGTCATAGGAAGAGTTTCCAAAAGTTTTAAAAATACGCACAGCCTAAAATATCGAGAGGAACATTTCGGCATATGAATTTTATCGAAACCTTAGGGGTTACAAAAACTTAACTTTAGTCCGAAAGATCACTGGACATCAATCGGTCCCAGCCCATATTCTCGCCCTCGATAAAACATCACCCTTTTTTTATCCATGAATAGTTTTGGTCCATGAAAATTTATGAAAAAAATATAGCCTATTTAAAAACACGTTTAAAAAGATCTTTAGCTTTCTTCAAACGTGGGATACCTACTCTAGTCGATCTAAAAACACGACATAAAACTATACACTACCATCCTTTGGGGTTAACGTGGTCGAACTGTTCTTCGTCTTCGACTAATGTAGGAACTCAACTAAACTATTCTAAACGATTGCGATTAACAGAGCTTCACAAAAGATAACGTGGAATCTTTTTTGAAAAATTACAAAGCACATGCATGCTGGACACACGTACAAACCAGAAAAGAAATCTGGACTCAGACGTTATAGAAAAGACGCATAGGAGTTTGAGAGAAAACGCCAATAGACTGCAATTCATTGAAGTGACAACAAAGGAAAATGCGGTAATTTTGAAATTATTTTACGAGCTGGAACTTTGAAGAATAGGTTGGTTGATTGGATTTTTGGGGAAAATTATATATATTTTTTCAAATTCTGTTAATTTTATTGGGGATGGATGAGTACTTTTGGAGCTATAGTCGGAATTTTTTTGGCTACCACAGAACTTTTTATTGAATCAGGCAACGTGTACATTGAAACGAAAAGAAACGTAGATATAGCTTTTTTGATGCGTTCCTGCGTGGTCGTATGGCGGGAAAATCAGGATTAGTACTGACTAGTTAGTAAC
>OZJO01006043.1:0-31979 GCA_900406225.1 Acrobeloides nanus | reverse complement strand
AAAAAAAGTTGAAAAAATATGATTTTTTGAAAAAATGCACTTTTTGATACCCACCTATAAATCTAAGTCGAAAGGCACGAAAAAAGCCATTTCGCTCAAAAATCTTTATGGATTCTGATTCCCCAACACTAAATCTACAATTCTGTAACAAAACTCAAAAAATGGTTCGGTACGGTTTTTTTTGTTTGTCCACAGGGACAGGGTCCTTAAGACACGTGACGGTCCCTACCTATAGACTTGTTATTGTATTTTAATGAGAAAAATATTGGACGCCAAACAACATGGTACCAGTTTCATTTGGAGATAGTGTATAAATTTAAAATACAAGCTTGGGCTAGATAGGTATTCGTATTTGTTAGAGGGACGGGGGTTGTGATCGTATGTGGATCGAGTAGGTGTAGATTTTTTAGTGGTGGAGCTTATCCATGGCATAACCAGACCCTTGGATAGTGATGCGTAGAAATCGAAACGAAATCGGTGTCGACATTTCTTTTTTCCCCGCAGCTGAGATCTTTTTACCTCGCAATAAAAAGTTGCAGAGTTTCATCAAACCCCGCAGTTTTTTATAATAAACACCTGCGGGGTTTGATGAAACCCTGAAACTTTTTATTGCGAGGTAACGAGATCTCATCTGTGGGGTTTCAAAAACCCCGCAAAACACTCAGCCCTAGCCAAAACTCTATACCACCTTTCCAACAATCAATTTATTTTTCATATAAAGATTCACTCATATGAGTGATGTTATATTTTTTCAAAAATAAATTTTCCATGAATAGAGATTTTGATTCAAATCTGCATGACTCACAAGCATAAGAGCATTAATATCGAATGCGTCACTTAGTCAAAAAGGGATCAATTTTGGGACTATAAGTCAAGTATATAAAGTTTTTTTTATTGTTTCAAACGTTTTAGTCCTTGTTTTTGTCATTTAAGAGACAATATCTCGAAATATCGCAGATAGCTCCTGAGGGGGTGTGTGTTGTCGAGCAACAAGGACTATTATTAGAGTCCCAGCCACATATGACAAATATGACAAGTCGTGTCATATTTGTCACATGTGGCATGTAGAAGTGTCCTGGGTGTCACGCGTATCATATAGAAGGGTCCGATGTGTCACATCTGTCACATGAGGTGTTCGATGTGTCACATCTGTCATGTAGAAGTGTTCGATATGTCACATCTGTCACGTAAACGTGTCAGATGTGTCATATATGTCACATAAAGATTAGGGTATATAAAGGACCCCGAAACAACCCACTCCGTCCCTCGGTGGTCCCTCGGAGAGCCGAGGTTTTAATTGTAATATATTAGCAAGAATATAGGTTTTTAACATTATAACCCCAAGGACCCCCCAGCTATCAGATGTCGTTACCAGCGACAAAAAGGGTGGGCGTACGCCAAAAAGTATTGCTAGAAACTTGAAGCCTAGTTATTTTTATGTACCTGGTGAGTGATTAATAAAAATATAAAAATTAGATCCCGTGTCTTTATACTCGTGGAAAAATCTAGGGTTATGTTTCGCAAAAATCGTCATCTGGACCATTTTAGTATTTCTATCATAACTTTTTTTTCTATAAATGCGTTTCCTACAATTTAAAGAACTTTTTTATTGCCCATCGTTGCCCTTATGACACCAAAACTATGTCCCAAACCATTGTAGTTGTTGAGAAAAAAGTGACTTTCTTTCTATTAATAACGCTTTTTGACCCCCTTAAAAATTCACTTTTTAGGCTCTAGCTCCAAATTCTTTCACTACGCGCACTCTGAGTCGCACATAAAAATAAACTAGGATTCCTGGCCGATATCCATGACCAAGTCCCTTTTCAGGGGCCGCTCACTAGGTACATAAAAATAACCTAGGCTTCAAGTTTCTAGCAATACTTTTTGGCGTACACCCACACCCTGTGCGACAATTCCAGACATTGCCTCTTAAAAAGATCGCCCTACTTTTAAAGAGTGGCTGACAAAGCACTCCCATGGAGTAGGGAGCAATGTTCATGTTTGTCAAAAATTTATTAATAAATTATTTTTTAGCAAACACTTTAGAATTATGTATCCTATGCATCCATGTCCACTTGTATATCCTTTTTCTCCTTATGATATACAAGGAAGGACTTTAAACATTTGTGAACCTATTCAACCTTGTGAAACTATGGAACCCAATGAACCTGTAGAACACAATACAGATGTGAAAAAAGATGGCAAAAAGTTGCTCAAAAAACTTGGTTCCACAGCACGCAAAGTGAAAAATTTAATGATTTGTTCACCCGTTGAAGAAGCGACATATAAGGAATTACACAAAGGTATAAAAAATTAGCTTAACCCACCAATTTTTTGAATTTATGACCTGGATATAGTCAATTGAAATGACATTACTTAAGATCATAATTTTAGAGAAGCCTGGAGAAAAAGAGCCCAAAAGTGATTCAGTACCAGAATTTCCAGATCGAATTGTAGGTTAGTTTTGTTACAATGCCCACTCATGCTCCAAAATCCCATACCCATGCATGAAAATGGATATCAGATCTGGTACCCACTCATGCAGTTAATCCCTAAAAATGAAGGCACCCAAGCAAGACCTCCTGATCCCAAAGAAAAGGTTGGTAGTGGGATGTAGGGTTTTGAGCGTGGGAATAGTGATGTAGACAATGGGTTGATTGGGCATAGAGATATTCGGCACGATTTTGAATGTTTGTTGAAACAATTCTTGCAAATCAGGCAATTTGATTTGTATAAATCGTTTCAATAAACGTTCAAAATCGTACCGAATGGGTTGTACCGAACATTTCTATGCCATGGATTACTCATCACTAAAATTTACAACAAAAACAATAAGGATTCCCATATGATTTTGCCCACCATATCTGCACTAGTAAAAAAGATCTCTTCTTACAAAAAATATCTAAAAAAGTAAAAACTTCATTTAGTTAACGAATGGCTTATGATGGACTGTGAACCCTTATACAAATATCTATCTACTACGTATTCTGATGCAAGAGTACAATCAACGGAAATTGAATCATTAATCTAAGCCAAAAACTCTGTATCCACAAATTCTTCTAGTCATTCATCCGTTTTTTCAAACAAGACTCCATAAAAGTAATTGTTTGTAAATTTTTTAAAATATTTTTGTAATATTTGTATCATAAAAATTTTGTAAATAAAATTTCTATAATTTTTATTACCTATAAAAAATTCTTATGATATTTCCAGTTTTATCCCCTCCCTATTTTATATAAATATTGGGTGTGAGAAAAATGTGGCTACCGCTGGATGAAATTGAAACTGTATGGAAATGCTACCTGATATAGTCGGAATTAGACGAATGCCAAGCGCCTTAGACCACTACATCAGGGCAGCACACAGTTTCATTCCTTCTGATTTCCTTCACTATTGTCTGCTGCACAATAGTCTTGTATATGGATCGATATCTAGAGACCACATCGGGCTATATTTTACTTCGTTTAGCCCTTTCAAACTTTGTGAAAGTCCCAGAAAGTCCCCCCACAGGAAAAATGTGATGTATTAATGCGAAAATTGCCTGATTAAGGTCAAAATTTTTCATGCTTCGAAAATGCGTGCAAACGATTCCTAGCACACATTATTGATTCGCTAAAATTTCATGCAACCACTCGAGCTGCATACCGCTTGGTGTTTATACCAATGTTGTATCACACCCTCCCGCCGTTTTAGGTGATTTATTTTTTACAGAAAAATTTTTTCGGAAAAATTTTCAATAAATTTTGTCTAACAAGGAATGTTCATAGCTCTTATTTTATATCATTTTATGTAAACAAAAAATTGTTGGTTTGCATATCATTTTTCATAGATGACTAAAAATTACCAATAAAAACATCATGATCATCTTTGGACTTTATCATAAAAAATTTGAAGCAAACGACCTCTTTCAAATGAATAAAACAACCAAAAATAAATTTATTGGAATTTTTAATTTTTACACAAAATTTAATTTAAAAAAGTCCTTTTTCGCAACATTCATCTAGACTAGAATGCATACTATAAGCGCCATGATTACAGTTCCAAGAACACAGCTGTCCAAACTGACGGCACCAATTATCACAACTAACTCCCCTTTTGAACCTGGGATTTGCTATTGTTTTTTCTAAGTCAAGTTTCGATGGTTCAAGAGAGTCACTTTCAAGTGGCTTTGAATCGATGATTTTCTCTAATTTGTTGATTTTGTCCTTTTGATCCGTTGATTCGTCTTTTTCAGATGTCTCTTCACTGAAAAAGCTTAAGATTTGTTTCAATTGTTCTGATGATGGGCGTTGTTGTTCTCCAAAGTCATTACAAAAATCTGTATTGCAACAGCAAACATCTATTGTGATTCCAGCGATAGTGCGGTTGGTGCAGCCATTTCCATGTAGCTAAAAAAAAATAAATTTATAAACTATTTTCTGTTTTAGTAAAGCATAGAGAGCCAGGATTTTGGCCAGAGAGGGGGACACTAAAAAATAATACGGGGGATTGATTTTTTCATTTTTCTGGTCGCTAGAGTGACGTGCCCCCTTGTATAAGTCATTACGGATAATTTAATAGTCTAAGTTTAGTGAGGCCAAAATAAATAGATGGAAGTATTCGGCCCGACCCGATCAAGTTAGGCCAGGAACTTATTTTAATTGTTGCAATGTAAACTGCGAAGTGAAAAGTGTAAAGTTTTCACTTTACACTTTTTTCATGTGATTTTTTAAAAACTTTTCACATTACACTTCGCATTTTCTATTTTACTAAATTTTTCTTTACATTTGATAAGAATTTTATAAAGCCATCGATCGACTTAAAGCGTTAGTTTAAAAAAAATCGATTTATTTGAAAAAACGAAAAATTGGATAGAAATTGAAAAAAATTGGAAAAAAATCGAAAAATTTAAAAAAATTCAAAAATTCAAAAAATTTGAAAAAAATTGATAAAAATTGAAAAAAAATCGAAAAAATTGAGTAAAATATAAAGTGCGAAGTGTAAAGTGAAAAGTTTTTAAAAAATCACTTATAAAAGTGTAAAGTGAACACCTTTACACTGTGCAACAATTAAAATAGGTCCCAGGCCCAGACCGATGCGGCTCTATCCTATTCGGCCTAAATCATTTCAGATCTTGTCGAATGGACCGGATCTACCGCACAGGGTTTTCTGCACATTTACACATCCGCACGGATTTTCTGAACAAGGATCTTCCGCACGGATTTTCTGAACAAGGATCTTCCGCACGGATTTTCTGCACATTTGTTTGCATTGGAAAAGTTGCCTGAATTTCAATAAAATCGTGTTTATTGAAACGATTGGTAAAACATCTTTAAAAGGCAATAGGAACGAATGCACCGCATACTTTTTTGAGGAACGAGCGCACAGTTTTTTGTTTTTAAAATAATTCAAAATTGACGTGGCGAATTCCGATGATTTTGGTGTCATTTTAAAGCTGGCAATCGTAGCAATCCAACGACGCCAAGATCATGGCATACCTCTTTATGGTTGCTGAGACACTAGGAACGAATGCACCGCACAAAAAAACTCCGCACGGATCTTCCGCACAAATCTACCGCACAGGATTTTCCGCACATTTACACATTCGTACGGAATGACCGCACGGATTTCCCTCACAAGGATCTACCGCACGAATCTTGCGCACATTTTTTGCATTGTAAAAGTTGCCTGAGATTCAATAAAATCGTGTTTATTGAAACGATTCGCACAACATCTTTAAAAAATGCGAGAAAAAATTCAAACATGTGCGGAAGATCCTGTGCGGTAAATTCCTTAAAAAACTGTGCGGTGCATTCGTTCCTATTGCCGAAAGGCGGATGTTTCAGTTATCCTAACTAATTTTTACCATGCATTTGATAGTCGAGCATCCAGCTAGTTTAACATGCATGAGACTTTTTAGATCCATATTCGCCTTGTAGCACATGTCGGTAGATTTCCCACAAGTTATAGTATCATTACCGGTGGTACTTCCTTTTAAAATCGCAAAACCATCATAGCATTGTAGACCATAGGCGGCATATAAATAGAGGAATAATACTGATAAAGTATACAATGAGTTCATCTTTAGCTAGAAGTGCAATGAAAAATTCAAGATCACAATTCTAACTTTAATTTGAGTGAAAATGCATAGTATTTATAGTTTTAAAAGATAAATTTATTTTGTTTTTAGTTAATAAAGAACTCAATTTGAAGAAACACATCATATGATAAGAATTTTTTTAGCTAATGAAAGAATCTGAGTCAATTTGACTAATTTTGTATGAGGATTTCGTTGATTTTAAGTATTATTAGTCAAAAGAACTCAATTCGAAGAAAAACATCATATCCTTGTTTTTAGTTAATGAAAGAATTTGAGTCAATTTAACTAATTTTGTATGAGGATTCGTTGGTTTTAACTAGTGTTGTGCAATTTAAGTAAATTATGCAAAATCAAATCGACTCAGATGGGATTCAAACCCGCGACCTTGTGGAAAAAAGTCCATTTTTTTCAAAAACGACCAAAAATATTTTTTTCGTGTCAAAAATATTTTTCTCACGTAGATAGCCCCTCTGTTTGGAATAAAAGTGTTTTTGAAAAAATTTTAAAAAATTTTCCTAACCCCCTAAAAAATTTTTTTTGGTCGCGGGTTCGAATCCCGCGTGGAGCAGAATTTTTTTGCACAAAAAATGGACTTTTTTGTGCAAAAAAATTCTGCTCCAAGTGGGATTCGAACCCCGACTTTGTGGGAAAAATCAAAAAGTCCATTTTTTTCAAAAACGTCCAAAATAAAAAAAATCATGTCAAAAATATTTTTTCATGTAGATGACCCCCCTTTTATTGAAAAATATTTTTTTGAAAAAATCTTTAAAAATTTCTCTGACCCCCGGATTCGAGTTTTATGGTCTCGTTTCGAATCCCACCTGAGTCGATTTGATTTTGCCTTGGAAAGAAAAACACCAAAATTAGAGTTCCCTAGTTCGAAGAAAAAGTTGAAAATTTTTGAAAAAATTAATTTTTTGGACCCTCATGGATAGACCCCAAAAAATCAATTTTTTCAAAAATTTTCAACTTTTTCTAAAAACACTTATAAAATGTTCGCTATAGCCAAAAACGGTGGAAAATGTCAAAATTTCGACGAAAGAAGTCAAATAAAGGTGTTTTTGATGGCCCCTTAATTTCAAAGAAAACGCTATTACCCGAATTTTACCCCCTTAATCGAACTAGGGAACTCTAATTTTGGTGTTTTCGTAACTTCAAGGGCCTATAGAATCAGTTAAAGTCGTTTTGATTTGTAGCTTTTATTGACGCGATGGTTTTAACACTCAGAAGACCGCCTTGGAGAGGTGTATATCGTTTAATATTAAACGAAAAATGTCTATTTGTCTATCTGTGTCATCGAATTTTGTAACCTTAAATCCAATCCCGTTACGACTTAGATTTTTGGAAAGAGCTTAGTGAGAGAAGACAAATGACACCAACATCATGGGGGTACCCCTCTGGAAAAAATTAAAACTTCAATTTTTCATTTTTGCCTTTTCAGCTTAGGTCAGAAATGAAAACCCGTTGCCTTCATGGCGCAGTTGATAAAGTTGGAAAAGGCGCAAGTTCGATCTCCATATCCACCTAAATATTTTTGCTTTTTCAATAAATGTTCTTTTTTTGAAAAAAACCATTTATTTGAAAAAAAGCGAAAAATTGGATAGAAATTGAAAAAAATTTAAAAGAAATCGAAAAAATTGAAAAGACCAATTTTGAACAACTTTATTTTTGGGTCCAGATTCAGACTCTCAGGGAGCATTAGTGTAACCTGGATGGATAGAACTCTCAATTTTATAGACCAGTTGATAGTATTCAAGTGAAAAATTGAAAGGCAAACATTTTACAACTAATTTTAAGGGTGGAAGGGAGGAGGTTACTTTAACATTCTTTTGAATCGGTCAAATAAAATTTCTGCTTTGGTGGAATCGAATCCTCTATCATTTGAGTGCAAAGTGAGAAGTTTGCCACTTCACATGGATGCTGACAATTATCACTTGTTAGGAAATGTAGCCAAAAATCCAAACCAAATAATTTTATTCAGAAACATATACAGACAATATATACATTTTTATAATATAAATAACGCATTTTACTTATTCTGTAACCGAAAAATCTTCACATTCCCCAGGGGATAATGTACGGCATTACCGGAACTTGTGGGTTTCGATTGTACTGCTCTAAATTTATATGGTTTTGAAACATTTATCAATGGACTAATCATAGAGTGGTTGGGAGGGCATAGAGAGAGAGAAGGGAGCATAGACATAACAATGAGGCTAGGGGCGGGGGATGGCAAGGACGTAGCAATAAAGGGGGCGCACCGGGGACCCGTAGGGGTCCATTTCAGGGGTGGTCCCCAAATCGAAGCACCGATCATAAGGGTCTTTTATGTTTTTTAAAAATTTTTCGTCCAAAATTTGATAAAAATCATAAGGTTTCCCCAACATTTTTGAGTTCCCCTGTCGTAAATCCTAGCTACGATATGAAGAGGCCACCACTCTCTGTCGATATCAACTAACCCTGACCATTCTAGCTGCTATGATTTTTATTAAAAACACTTTTATACCTTCAATTAATTTTTCCTCATCTTCTCCCTCTTGGAACACTAAACGATTGTACTTAACAGAAGCATTCTTCTTTCCAAATGTCAACCACTTTTTATGAAATTTACATTTAACAGGAGAATATGTGGCAGGTGTTTGGCTAACAGTATTAGCTCCACTGTAAAGAGGATGGGCGTATAGGTACATTTGTGTTTGAACACTTACTAAAATGGAAAATAAAAATCGTTGAATTTGTTTTTCGAAACTTTCGCGAATAATAAAAAGATCATGATCGAAAATCAAAGCTTTATAAACAAATTAACATAATCTAACAAAACAAGATTCAATGCCCTCCTATTTTAATTACAAAATGTACTTGTATATATATAGATCATGGTTGTTGTTGAAATTTTGATAAATAAAATAACGAGTAAAACACTAATGAGATCCAAGTTTCATAGAACACATAATAAGTGAAACAGTGATCAAATAGGGTGGGGAACTTTTTTACTCCATAAAAAATTATAATGAAGTACCCGATGATTTTTTTGTCTCGCCATAGGAGGAAACATTATTTTTTTGGTCCTTAGGGAAATATTGCCTGTATCCCTCCTTTCCCACTCCACTATCCACCCCCCCCCGCCGCGTAGGCGTAGCTAGATGTCCATGTATCCCCCTCCGAAGTCGGCCAACGTCTGAACAAGAAAAAATCTCAAGGTCGTAGGTAAAGTTGATTGTTTACAAGGGCTGCACCTATGTCCAGACCAATATTACTGGGTGAAAATACAGGGGGTAGCAAAAAAGAGGATTTTTGCTATTTTTGTGCGATTTTTTCAGAAATTTTTCATTTTTTAAATTTTCACCAAATTAACCCTATATGAGAGACTAACTGTATATGCCTCCTCAAACCCCATTCAATTTGGGAGAGGTCGGAAAAATGTACTCGCACGCTAGTGCGAAGACGTTTCACACACGAGAATTTGGTTCCTCAAAGTAATTTTGGCTAAATTTTTGAAAAATATGAAAAAATCAATTGGGGGAATCAAGTGGAATTTTTCTCGCGCGCTAGTGGGTCTATTTTTTTGCGGGGAAGGGGGTAGATTGTACACATGTGATGGGGGGTTCTATGCGAAAAATCGATTGAGCGCATTCTGGGCTTTGAAAACGCTTCTCTGACCTTGATTCAGGGAAGAGCAAATGAAGGTGATTTTAAGGTGAATTTGATAGCTAAACTCTTATCTTTATTTAACACAAGAATTATCGAAAAAGCCTTTAAAAAGGAGTTATCGAAAAAGCATTTCGATGCCTGAGATATCCTCAAAAACCTTCGTCCAATCTTTAATAGACGAATGTATGTTTGACTCCTTTATAACGTTAAAAGTAAAAAAATCATAAAAAATTTTTCATTGATCCAAAAAATCCAAAAACACGTTTGGACCGCTCTACACACTCCCACAAACAATAAAACAATATTTCAATACTCATTACAAAATTTCAAATCCCCCTCCCCCCGTTCTCTTTTTGAGAAAATTCAATTTAAAAATTTTCCGCCATCTAAAAAATCTGAAATTTGCTTTAAAGCCTTTCTCCACCGTTTCTTCTGTCTCTTTTAAAAAGTAAGTTAATCAAATAAATAAACCCACTCTAAATTCATTATAAACAAAAGTGTTTATTTGACTTGCTGGTAACTCGCTCTTATATAACGTTGATAAATTCATATGTTTAAAATTTGTTTGACAACCATCGATCAAAATGCATGTAGGTTGATAAACATGCAAAGCCTTTTGTTATTATTATTCCACAAGTCCAGACGTGTTAATCGATTATACAAACAACTAACTTTTAAGAGAAAATATCTCGAGATTTCGAACCTGAAAAATTTTCTTCTCACGAGAGCGACAAAACCTAGCAAATATTAAAGTAGGATGCTCGAAACAATTTTTAAAACCGTTCCCGACCAAATTCTCGAACCCTCAAAATTCCTTTAGAAGCTTAAAAGGTGTACTACCCCCAATTAAGCCATTTTTCGAAATTTCAAACGCGTATAACTCCGTGAAATCGCACTTTTATGGCCTAAAAATGGCATATATCGATGAGATACACTCTCCCGAACATTTCTGTAAATTTTCATCGAAATCCGAGAACCTTCGATTTTTACCTCTATAGAACCTAGTGCCAAGCCAAAATAGGGGCAAAAATCGAAGGCTCTCAGATTTCAATGAAAATTTACAGGAATGTTCTCCCCTACAACGATTCAGAAGATGCCGTCAAAACAAAAAATGCTCCATTTTTCATGATCTTTCCGAATATATCATTTTTTCATATGGTTGTAACTGACTGGACTGGTCCTTTAATCTATATTTTTCTTCCAATTTTCTGACAAATAGTAAACAAGTTTATGAAAAATTTTGGCACTATAGAAAAGATCAGGGAGATTTAGAGAATATTGCCCTAATGTTTGATCCCGAATATATGCAAATCATCCAAAAATGTCCTCCTATAGACTTGTTATTGTATTTTAATGAGAAAAATATTGGACGCCAAACAACATGGTACCAGTTTCATTTGGAGATAGTGTATAAATTTAAAATACAAGCTTGGGCTAGATAGGTATTTGTATTTGTTAGAGGGACGGGGGTTGTGCTCGTATGTGGATCGAGTAGGTGTAGATATTTAGTGGTGGAACTTATCCATGGCATAACCAGACCCTTGGATAGTGATGCGTCGAAATCGAAACGAAATCGGTGTCGACATTTCTTTTTTCCCCGCAGCTGAGATCTCTTTACCTCGCAATAAAAAGTTGCAGGGTTTCATCAAACCCCGCAGTTTTTGATAATAAACACCTGAAGAAAAATTGAAACCCTGCAACTTTTTATTGCGAGGTAACGAGATCTCATCTGTGGGGTTTCAAAAACCCCGCAAAATACTCAGCCCTAGCCAAAACTCTATACCACCTTTCCAACAATCAATTTATTTTTCATATAAAGATTCACTCATATGAGTGATGTTATATTTTTTCAAAAATTAATTTTCCATGAATAGAGGTTTTGATTCAAATCTGCATGACTCACAAGCATAAGAGCATTAATATCGAATGCGTCACTTAGTCAAAAAGAGATCAATTTTGGGACTATAAGTCAAGTATATAAAGTTTTTTTATTGTTTCAAACGTTTTAGTCCTTGTTTTTGTCATTTAAGAGGCAATATCTCGAAATATCGCAGATAGCTCCTGAGGGTGTGTGTATTGTCGAGCAACAAGGACTATTATTAGAGTCCCAGCCACATATGACAAATATGACAAGTCGTGTCATATTTGTCACATGTGGCATGTAGAAGTGTCCTGGGTGTCACGTGTGTCATATAGAAGGGTCCGATGTGTCACATCTGTCACATGAGGTGTCCGATGTGTCACACATGTCACGTAGGTGTGTCCGATGTGTCACATCTGTCATGTAGAAGTGTTCGATATGTCACACCTGTCACGTAAACGTGTCAGATGTGTCATATATGTCACATAAAGATTAGGGTATATAAAGGACCCCGAAACAACCCACTCCGTCCCTCGGTGGTCCCTCGGAGAGCCGAGGTTTTAATTGTAATATATTAGCAAGAATATAGGTTTTTAACATTACAACCCCAAGGACCCCCCAGCTATCAGATGCCGTTACCAGCGACAAAAAGGGTGGGCGTACGCCAAAAAGTATTGCTAGAAACTTGAAGCCTAGTTATTTTTATGTACCTGGTGAGTGATTAATAAAAACATAAAAATTAGATCCCGTGTCTTTATATTTGTGGAGAAATCGAGGGTTATGTTTGGCAAAAATCGTCATCCGGACCATTTTAATATTTCTATCATAACTTTTTTCTATAAATGCGTTTCCTACAATTTAAAGAATGTTTTTATTGCCCATCGTTACCCTTTCCAACGACACCAAAACTATGTCCCAAACCATTGTAGTTGTTGAGAAAAAAGTGACTTTCTTTCTATTAATAACGCTTTTTGACCCCCTCAAAAATTCACTTTTTAGGCTCTAGCTCCAAATTCTTTCACTACGCGCACTCTGAGTCGCACATAAAAATAAACTAGGATTCCTGGCCGATATCCATGACCAAGTCCCTTTTTCAGGGGCCTCCCACTAGATACATAAAAATAACCTAGGCTTCAAGTTTCTAGCAATACTTTTTGGCGTACGCCCACATCCTGTGCGACAATTCCAGACATTGCCTCTTAAAAAGATCGCCCTACTTTTAAAGAGTGGCTGACAAAGCACTCCCATGGAGTAGGGAGCAATGTTCATGTTTGTCAAAAATTTATTAATAAATTATTTTTTAGCAAACACTTTAGAATTATGTATCCTATGCATCCATGTCCACTTGTATATCCTTTTTCTCCTTATGATATACAAGGAAGGACTTTAAACATTTGTGAACCTATTCAACCTTGTGAAACTATGGAACCCAATGAACCTGTAGAATACAATACAGATGTGAAAAAAGATGGCAAAAAGTTGCTCAAAAAACTTGGTTCCACAGCACGCAAAGTGAAAAATTTAATGATTTGTTCACCCGTTGAAGAAGCGACATATAAGGAATTACACAAAGGTATAAAACATTAGCTTAACCCACCAATTTTTTGAATTTATGACCTGGATATAGCCAATTGAAATGACATTACTTAAGATTATAATTTTAGAGAAGCCTGGAGAAAAAGAGCCCAAAAGTGATTCAGTACCAGAATTTCCAGATCGAATTGTAGGTTAGTTTTGTTACAATGCCCACTCATGCTCCAAAATCCCATACCCATGCATGAAAATGGATATCAGATCTGGTACCCACTCATGCAGTTAATCCCTAAAAATGAAGACACCCAAGCAAGACCTCCTGATCCCAAAGAAAAGGTTGTTAGTGGGATGTAGGGTTTTGAGCGTGGGAATAGTGATGTAGACAGTGGGTTGATTGGGCATAGGGATATTCGGCACGATTTTGAATGTTTGTTGAAACAATTCTTGCAAATCAGGCAATTTGATTTGTATAAATCGTTTCAATAAACGTTCAAAATCGTACCGAATGGGTTGTACCGAACATTTCTATGCCATGGATTACTCATCACTAAAATTTACAACAAAAATAATAAGGATTCCCATATGATTTTGCCCACCATATCTGCACTAGTAAAAAAGATCTCTTCTTACAAAAAATATCTAAAAAAGTAAAAACTTCATTTAGTTAACGAATGGCTTATGATGGACTGTGAACCCTTATACAAATATCTATCTACTACGTATTCTGATGCAAGAGTACAATCAACGGAAATTGAATCATTAATCTAAGCCAAAAACTCTGTATCCACAAATTCTTCTAGTCATTCATCCGTTCTTTCACCCAAGACTCCATAAAAGTAATTGTTTGTAAATTTTTAAAAATATTTTTGTAATATTTGTATCATAAAAATTTTGTAAATAAAATTTCCATAATTTTTATTACCTATAAAAAATTCTTATGATATTTCCAGTTTTATCCCCTCCCTATTTTATATAAATATTGGGTGTGAGAAAAATGTGGCTGCCGCTGGATGGAATTGAAACTGTATGGAAATGCTACCTGATATAGTCGGAATTAGACGAATGCCAAGCGCCTTAGACCACTACATCAGGGCAGCACACAGTTTCATTCCTTCTGATTTCCTTCACTATTGTTTGCTGCACAATAGTCTTGTATATGGATCGATATCTAGAGACCACATCGGGCTATATTTTACTTCGTTTAGCCCTTTCAAACTTTGTGAAAGTCCCAGAAAGTCCCCCCACAGGAAAAATGTGATGTATTAATGCGAAAATTGCCTGATTAAGGTCAAAATTTTTCATGCTTCGAAAATGCGTGCAAACGATTCCTAGCACACATTATTGATTCGCTAAAATTTCATGCAGCCACTCGAGCTGCATACCGCTTGGTGTTTATACCAATGTTGTATCACACCCTCCCGCCGTTTTAGGTGATTTATTTTTTACAGAAAAATTTTTTCGGAAAAATTTTCAATAAATTTTGTCTAACAAGGAATGTTCATAGCTCTTATTTTATATCATTTTATGTAAACAAAAAATTGTTGGTTTGCATATCATTTTTCATAGATGACTAAAAATTACCAATAAAAACATCATGATCATCTTTGGACTTTATCATAAAAAATTTGAAGCAAACGACCTCTTTCAAATGAATAAAACAACCAAAAATAAATTTATTGGAATTTCTAATTTTTACACAAAATTTAATTTAAAAAAGTCCTTTTTCGCAACATTCATCTAGACTAGAATGCATACTATAAGCGCCATGATTACAGTTCCAAGAACACAGTTGTCCAAACTGACGGCACCAATTATCACAACTAACTCCCCTTTTGAACCTGGGGTTTGCTATTGTTTTTTCCAAGTCAAGTTTTGATGGTTCAAGAGAGTCACTTTCAAGTGGCTTTGAGTCGATGATTTTCTCTAATTTGTTGATTTTGTCTTTTTGATCCGTTGATTCGTCTTTTTCAGATGTCTCTTCGCTGAAAAAGCTTAAGATTTGTTTCAATTGTTCTGATGATGGGCGTTGTTGTTCTCCAAAGTCATTACAAAAATCGGTATTGCAACAGCAAACTTCTATTGTCATTCCAGCGATAGTGCGGTTGGTGCAGCCATTCCCATGTAGCTAAAAAAATAACTTTATAAATTTTATAATTTTCTGCTTTAGTAAAGCATAGAGAGCCAAGATTTTGGCCAGAGAGATGGACACTAAAAAATAATAAGGGGGATTGATTTTCTCATTGTTCTGGCTGCTAGAGTGACGTGCCCCCTTGCATAAGTCATTACGGATAACTTAATAGTCTAAGTTGAGTGGGGCCAAAACGAATAGATGGAAGTGCTCGGCCCGACCCGATCAAGTCAGGCCAGGGACTTATTTTAATTGTTGCAAAGTGTAAACTGCGAAGTGAAAAGTGTAAAGTTTTTAAAAAATCACTTGAAAAAAGTGTAAAGTGAACAACTTTACACGTTGCAACAATTAAAATAGGTCCCAGACCGACGTGGCTCTATCCTATTCGGCCTAAATCATTTCAGATCTCGTGGAACGAACTGTGAAAGACGGGCACTAGGAACGAATGCACCGCACAAAAAACTCCGCACGGATCTTCCGCACATGAATTTTCCGCACGGATCTACCACACAGGATTTTCCGCACATTTATACATTCGCACGGAATGGCCGCATGGATCTTCCGCACATTTTTTGCATTGTAAAAGTTGCCTGAATTTCAATAAAATCGTGTTTATTGAAACGATTGGCAAAACATCTTTAAAAAATGTGAGAAAAAATTCAAAAATGTGCAGTAAATTCCTTAAAAAACTGTGCGGTGCATTCGTTCCTATTGCCGAAAGGCGGATGGTTCAGTTACCCTAACTAATTTTTTACCATGCATTTGATAGTCGAGCATCCAGCTAGTTTAAAATGAATGAGACTTTTTATATCCATATTCGCCTTGTAACACATGTCGCTAGATTTCCCACAAGTTTTAGTATCATTACCGGCAGTACTTCCTTTTAAAATCGCAAAACCATCATAGCATTGTAGACCATAGGCGGCATATAAACAGAGGAATAATACTGATAAAGTATACAATGAGTTCATCTTTAGCTAGAAGCACAAAGAAAAATTCAAGATCAAAAATTGTAACTTTAATTTGAGTGAAAATGCATAGTATTTATAGTTTTAAAAGATAAATTTATTTCGTTTTTAGCTAATGAAAAAAGAACTCAATTTGAAGAAAAATATCAGATGATAAGAATTTTTGTTTTTAGCTAATGAAAGAATTTGAGTCAATGTGACTAATTTTGTATGAGAATTCGTTGATTTTAAGTATTATTAGTCAAAAGAACTCAATTCGAAGAAAAACATCATAAATCATCATCCTTGTTATTAGTTAATGAAAGAATTTGAGTCAGTTTGACTAATTTTGTATGAGGATTCGTTGGTTTTAACACCCAGAAAACCGCCTTGGAAAAAAAATTCGAAAAAAATTGAAAAACTCGGTCTCCCGATTCTTCTAGTGTATTTTTTGATACTCTTTCAAGTGTACACAAGAAAAAAAATTGAAAACATGTTTTATATTGTCAAAAATTCAAATTACTGAACCTTTATAACTGAAACTGAAACCGTCATTTTTCTTGTTAGGCTCATAACTCCTCGTAGGAATTGGATTGAGAGTTTGTTGACCACTCATTTGAAAGCTGAGAACCTGTTCTACAACTTTTATAAAAACACCTATATAAAGTTTTCGCTTCAATAAAAAGTTATACTCCAATCTTTGAGCATGCCTCGATTTTTTGACCGGGTTTTTGGCAATGATCAGTATGTTTGATCCGGTTACGGGGATTTTTGTCAAGGACAATTATTAAAAAACTTGTAGCCCAGACTCCCAAGAACATTTTGGTATATTGGATTTGGCATGTTAGTACAAGAATTTTTTTAGTTAAAGCTAATTTATTCTTGAAAATGGTGATTTTTCAAGATTTTTAGCGCAGCAAGATCTCAAAACCTATGTTAACTTATTTATTTTTGCCAAAAATGTGTTGTTTTACCGTTATGGTCAACAATTTCTGATCATTTTAGACCAATTTTGAAAAACTTTATTTTTAGGTCCAGATTCAGACTCTAAGAGGGGCATTAGTGTAACCTGGATGGATAGAACTCTCGATTGTATAGATCAGTGGATAGTATTCAAGTGAAAAATTGAAAGCCAAAAATTTTACAACCAATTTTAAGGGTGGAGGAAGGAGGTTCCTTTAACATTCTTTTGAATCGGTCAAATAAAATTTCTGTTTTGATGGAATCGAACCCTCTATCATTTGAGTGCAAAGTGAGAAGTTTGCCATTTCACATGGGTGCTGACAATTATTACTTGTTAGGAAATGTAGCCAAAAATCCTAATTTTATTCAGAAACATATACAGACAATATATACATTTTTATAATATAAGTACCGCATTTTACTTATTCTGTAACCGAAAAATCTTCACATTCCCCAGGGTAAAATGCACGGTATTACCGGAACTTGTGGGTTTCGATTGTACTGCTCTAAATTTTATGGTTTTGAAATATTTATCAATGGACTAATCATAGAGTGGTTGGGAGGGCATAGGGAGAGGTGAAAGAGAAGGGAATATAGAGTAGCAATGGGGCTAGGGATCGGCAAAAACGTAGCAATAGGAGGGGGGGGGCGCACCGGTCCCCGGTGCGCCCTCATGGCTGAAAAATTGTCAATTAAAAATGACGTTTTTTCCGATTTTCGAAAAACTGTCCTTCAAAAATGACGTTTTTCAGAAAGTGACTCCCATGTCTGGCTAAGTCTTTGAGGGGAGGGCAGGCCAGAAGAATAACACCTCGAATTTGGTCCCATTGAGACCAAATTCTTAGTGGAGCCAAATTCGCGTTAAATAGATGATTCATCAAAGTAAATAGATGACATCTAAAATTTTGAGCGAGTCTGAGTATTGAAGCGAAAACCCGAATTTGAATTCCAAGGAATTTTTGAAATATTTCGAATTGAGCCCCACTGAGACCAAATTGGGACCAAACTTGGTTTTTTAATCAACAATGCAAAAAGTTTTTGGCGAGAATGGGATTCGGACCAATTCATAACCTACTCCCATCAAACTTTATCAAATCCCACTCTCATCGTTTTTTGCATCGTTTATTAAAAAAACCAAGTTTGGTCCCAATTTGGTCTCAGTGAGGTCCAATTCGAAATATTTCAAAAATTCCTTGGAATTCAAATTCAGGTTTTCGCTTCAATACTCAGAGTCGCTCAAAATTTGAGATGTCATCCATTTACTTTGATGAATCATCTATTTAACGCGAATTTGGCCCACCAACGTAGCTACGGGCGTGGGGAAGGGTATGGGCCTCCTGGCGTGAAAACCCAACAAAGAAAAATAAAAAAATAATAAAGGACCCTTTATTTCAAATTTTTATGGTAACATTTTTTAACCCCCTGTCTTAAATCCTAGCTACGATACGAGGGGCCACCACTCTCAGTCGATACCAACTAGCCCTGGCCATTCTAGCTGCTTGATTTTTATCAAAAAACATTTTTATACCTTTAATTAATTTTTCCTCATCTTTCTCCTCTTGGAACACTAAACGATTGTATTTAACAGAAGCATTCTTCTTCCCAAATGTCAACCACTTTTTAGGAAATTTACATTTAACAGAAGAATAAGTGTCAGGTGTTTGGTTAACAGTAATAGGACCATTGTAAAGAAGATGGGCGTATAGGTACATTTTTGTTTGAATACTTACTAAAATGAAAAAATCGTTTGAATAATGATTTTTCGAAAATTTCGTGAATATAAAGAGCTCATGGTCGAAAATCAAAGTTTTATGAAAAAATTAACATAATCTAACAAAACAAGTCTCAACTCCTCCGACAAAATGTACTTTATGTATATAATTGATTTGTAAGTATATAGATTGATCATGGTTGTTGTAAAATCACAGCCCTCTAGTCTTCAATCTTTTTTTAAAAATCTCGGTTACAGGCAAACATAGCTCAAATACTATATAAGGAATTGGTGTCTAATTCTGTCAAATTTACAACTCTAAATGCATCAACTGATACAGATGGATCAAAATAATTCCCTCTCGCCTCATACTTTTGTCTCCATCAGGAGGTTTTCTAAAAGAGTTCTTCTTTCTTGCGGTGTTGACCTAACTATTGTAAGGATACTCATACTTGACAGCGATTCTATATTTTCAGATGTCCAAAATAAGGGGTCCTATCGAAGGGATACCTCTTTTATAGTAACTGAAAAACCAGAAATTTATTAAACAACTTAATAAATAACTAAACAAGAACATTCATTTCCTATTTAAAGTTTCTTTGAAAAAGTACGTGTAAGTTAATCAAATAAATAAACAACCCACTCTAAGTTCATTACAAACAAAAGTGTTTATTTGACTGCTGGTAACCACACAAACACTCCCCCGACATTTCCGACCCGAGTGCGCGGGAAAAATCCATAAGCATCCCTCCTTAGGATTTTTTCACGCGCACAAAATTTTTTAGCGTGCGAGCAAAATTTTTGACAAAATCATAAAGGGGGACCATTATGTATTTTTTGTGGCCCGGCTCATGCGGCACGTGACCCACCCCCCCCCAATTGAGGAAGGGTTTGTACACGTGTGCTGGTAACTTCGCACTTTTATATAACGTCGATAAAGTGATATGTTTAAAATGTTTTTGACAACCATCGAACAAATGTATATAGGTTGATAAACATGTACAGCCGTTTGTTATTATTATTCACAAGTCCCGACGTGTCAATAGATTTTTAATACTTCAACTAATAGGAAAGCGATTCATACAGAGCGAATAAAATAAATCCCTCTCGTTTTAATATTTTTTGGCGTAATATTTCCTCTTTTAAATTTTTATATCTTATTTTGTAAACTTTATTTAAAATTTTTTATAAGGCTCAATTTTATCGATTTTGATCAATTTTTTCAATTTTGGTAATTTTTTATTATAAATTATTCAAAAATTTTGGCCAAAAACATAAGGAGGACCATTAGGAAAAATTTTCTTCTTTTTCGATTTCGTGGTAGGGGTTGCCTCTTGCTACGTGCCTGAGCATGTGATCAATGGCCTAACCCCCCCCCCCCTCTCCCACCGTGATCATTTCAGTTACCCCCACCTCCNGATTTTTTGAAATTTTTTCAAATCATTCCAAAAACGCTTAGAAATTGTTGGGCATAGTCAAAAAAGGTGAAATATGAAGTTTTTGCGAAAAAACAAGTCCGATAAAAGTGTTTTTCGAGCCCCCCATTTCCTTCAGAAACGCTATTTTTCGATGTTCTGAGATGGGGGGCTCTATATCTTCGGGGAAGCCTCAATAGCACAAAATTCGATTTCCCCCCGCTATTTTAGGCCATAAGGAACAGTTTTAGCTAGTTTTGGAAAAAATTCGCATCTTTCCAGTCAGACAGTTCCCTTGTCAGTGGTGCAGTGACAAAGCAGCGGATTCGTGGCCACAAAGTCGCGGGTTCGAATCCCGCCTAGAGCCATTTTGGTTCCAAATTGGTCAATTTAGAACCAAATTGGCTCCAAGCGGGATTCGAATTCGCGACCTTGTGACCACGAAGTCGCTTCTTTGTCACTGCATCACCGAGGCTTGTTTGAGGGCGAAAAAAATTTTCAAACCAAGTAATTCCGGAGAAAAGATTTCCCCGGGGAAATCCGGATTTATCCAATTTCCCCGGGACCGAATAAATCTGGATAATTCTATTTTCCAACTCTGATTATGTGTTATCCTATGACCCAAAAAATTCAAACTTTGATCAACCAAGTATCTATGTTTAAAAAGTGCAAAAATGTTGAAATTTACTATATTTTCTTTCAATGTGCTGAAAAAATAGTAAACAAATTTATACAAAAATCTTGTTACTATTGTAAAAATAGATTAAGGGGAATTGGAAAATATCGCCCTAATTATTAACTCCGAATATATGCAAATCCTCCAAAAATGCCCTCCTGTAAACTTGTTATTATATTTTAATGAGAAAAATATTGGGCGGCGATAAACATGGTACCACTTTCATTTGGAAATAGCGTATAAATTTAAAAGACAAGCTTGGGCTAGATAGGCATTCGTATTTGTTAGAGGGACGGGGGTTGTGATTGTACGTGGATCGAGTAGGTGTAGATTTTTTAGTGCTGGAACTTATCAGTGGCATAACCAGACCCTTGGATAGTGATGCGTCGAAATCGAAACGAAATCGATGTCGACATTTCAAAATTTCATAGGAAATTGCCATTTTTAAGCTGACAATGGTCTGAAAATGACGATTTTTGGTGAAAAATGATAACTTTTGATGAAAATTTGACAATTTTGAACATTTTTAGTGAAAATAATGAAAAATTTTTTGGTGAAAAATCATAATTTGGGACCACTATGATTTTCAACAAAAAAATTCAAAAATTTTGGGTAAAAACATAAGAGGGAGCCTTAGGTTCTTCGATTCGATCGAAAGTTTTTCAAAATCCGAAACCTCGAAATCGAAATATAAATCAAAATTCGTCGCATCACTACCCTTGGAATGGAAGAGTAACCACCAGGCTGGGGAGGACCACCTAGTTACGCCACATACCCCCTACTCTCAGGGCATAGGGAAATGGATCTCATAGTAGCTCGTCAAAAATATAATAGCCAACTTTGTGATTTTTTAACCTACCTATGACCAAATTGAATAAAATTAACTTTTGATTTTCGGATTTTTATCCTAAAGTTGTCAACTCATCCGAGGCGCCTTAACATAGCCAAAACTAGGGCTGAGCGTTTTGCGGGGTTTTTTGCAATCCGTATTTGAGATCTCGTTACCTCGCAATAAAAAGTTGCGGGGTTTCATCAAATCCCGCAAGTTTTGATAATAAAAACCTGCGGGTTTGATGAAACCCTGCAACTTTTTATTGTGAGGTAACGAGATCTCAGCTGCGGAGTTTCAAAAACCCCGCAAGAGCATCAATATCGAATGCGTCACTTAGACAAAAAGGGATCAATTTTGGGGCTATAAATCGAGTATATAAAGTTTATTTTTATTGTTTCAAATGTTTTGGTTCTTGTTTTTTAAAAAGATCGCCCTACTTTTAAAGATTGGCTGATAAAGCATTTCAGTGGAGTAGGGTGCAATGTTCATGTTTGTCAAACTTTTATTAATAAATTATTTTTTAGCAAACACTTTAGAATTATGTATCCTATGAATCCAAGTCCATTTGTATATCCTTTTTCTCCTTATGATATACAAGAAAGGACTTTAAAAATTTGTGAATCTATTCAATCTTGTGAAACCATGAGACCCAATGAATCTGTAGAACACAATACAAATGTGAAAAAAGATGGCAAAAAGTTGCTCAAAAAACTTGGTTCCACAGCACGCAAAGTTAAACATTTAATGATTTGTTCATCCAAGGAAGAAGCAACATATGAGGGATTACACAAAGGTATAAAAAATTAGCTTAACATGCAATTATACCCTCTTTCCCAGAGAAGTCCCCCCCCCCTCCAGTGGCGTAGGCAAGGGGGTGGGGACAGGTGCCCCCTAG
This sequence comes from Acrobeloides nanus, assembly GCA_900406225.1. Lineage (NCBI taxonomy): Eukaryota > Metazoa > Nematoda > Chromadorea > Rhabditida > Cephalobidae > Acrobeloides > Acrobeloides nanus. Next base: position 9,288 of record OZJO01006043.1, on the reverse strand, counting down.
TGGGCCAAAATTTAAAAATCCTTACACATAAGGGTCCCCTTTATGTTTTGGGGAAAATCAGCCTTTTTTGTGAAAGTGCTCCCCCCTAGCCGACCCTTCGCCCTACACTACTGGTACCCCCAATCTGACCAGAAAAAATTAGATAAAAAGGTAAAAAATCGGCAAGTTACCCACTAATTTTTTTGAATTTATGACTTGGATATAGTCAATTGCAATGATATTACATAAGATCATAATTTTAGAAAATCCTGGAGAAAAAGAGCCCAAAAGTAATTAAGTACCAGAGTTTCCAGATCGAATTGTAGGTTAGTTTTGTTACAATGCCTACTCATGCTCTAAAATCCCATACACATGCATGAAAATGGATATCAGATCTGTTACCCACTCATGCAGTCATAAAATTTAAAAAAATCTCTAAAAATGAAAACACCCAAGCAAAATCTCCTAACCCCAAAGAAAGGGTTGATCGTGGGATATGGGGTTTTGAGTGGGAATAGTGATGTTGACAGTGGGTTGATTGGGCATAGGGATGTTCGGCACGATTTTGAATGTTTGTTGAAAAGATTCTTGCAAATCAGTCAATTTGATTTGTATAAATCGTTTCAATAAATGTTCAAAATCGTACCGAATGGGTTGTACCAAACATTTCTATGCCATGGATTACTCATCACTAAAATTTACAACAAAAATCATAAGGATTTCCATATGATTTTGTCCGCCATATCTGCACTAGCAAAAAAATCTCTTATTACAAAAGACACCTAAAAAAGTAAAAACTCCATTTAGTTAACGAATGGTTTATGATCCACAAATTCTTCTAGTCATTCATCCGTTTTTTCGCCCAAGATTCCATAAATGTGATTGTTTGTAAATTTATTTTTTGTAAATAGTTGTATCATAAACAATTTTGTAAATAAAATTTCCATAATTTTTAGTACCTATAAAAAATTCTTATAATATTTCCAGTTTTATCCCCTCCTTATTTTATATAAATATCGGGCGTGGGAAAAATTTAGCTGTCGCTGGATGGAATTGAAACATTGGTAAAATGGACGTAGACAGTGCTTTTATTGAAAATATCACGGACTAAAATGTGTAAAAAACATTTTTTGGGTCACCTAAAACTTGATAAAACTCATTCTTGCGTTGGTAATAACAAGTGTTGGCAAAGTTATTTCATTTATTTATAACAGGGAAACTTTTTTCGTGTTTGAATTTTTTTCTAATGTAAAATTCGGAGGTTTTGGGGGTTTCCCTGGGTCTTATACTACAAGGCACTGACCTTTTATTTCACCCAAAAGCGCAGCAGATTTTCACCAGGTCCACGCAATCGGTCTCGAACTTTTATTTCCACCCAACACACAATGGATTTCCGCAGGTCTTCGCGATCGGTCTTGTGTAGTAAACGTTACCACGTCTCTAAATTCTCGTGACGCTGAACTAAACGGTCTAAAAATAGGAAACAAATGCGGGTGCAAACCCGATAAAAATATAAAACTGAAACTTTCTTTATTTAATTTATATCACAAAACAACCACAATATCGCACCAAAGCAGGGGGCGAAAAAATGGGTGATAGCACCCAAAATTCACCCACCCATCATCCAGTGGGTGGCATCACCTGTCACCCATGGGTGATTCACCTAGTGGGCGATTTTGGTGATCCGTCCTGGGTTATGAGTGATCGCATCTTTTCGCCCCCTGGTCACTAGAGGGCAAAAAAATGGTTGATAGTACCCAAAATTCACTCACCCATCACCCAGTGGGTGGCATCACCCACTGGGTGAATCACCCACTAGTGGGTGATGGGTGATTTGGATGATCCACCCTGGGTTATGACACGTTTCGCCCCCTGCACCAAAGTAAACAGCAATAAAAAATGGCAGAAAATTGTCTTTGCTAAATTTACGCTTTCCTGACAATTTTCTGGACACAAAAAACGTAAATAACGATCGCCAAAACAACGAATCGAGTTTTACACACTTCTAAAATCGATAGCGCCAACAAAAACCTTTTTGTTAATAGTTTGAAAGAAAAATAAGATATAGTTTGAATGTAATAAAAAGGGTTTTCGTTGTAATAAATAAACAAATTCAAAACCATAACTAGATTATTCGAAATTGAACTTGTTGTGGCGCATTTTTTACACTAATTCTGAAAGAAAAATCATTTTCGGCATGTGCACCTAAAAGTTGAAGAACTCCGCGAAAATGTTATATGTGAGAAGGGAAAGATGACGTATTTGAGGGACATTGTCCCCCCCCCATACATGTGTATCTATAGACCTCCCAGAATCCAGAAATGAATAAATTTACCTAATGGTCCCCCCCCCCCAATGCTTTGACCTACCGAAGGCCGGACAAAAAATGCATAAAAGTCTCATGATTTTTCAAAATTTTTTCCAAATACGTCAACTTTTTGGATCTCCCAAAAAAGTGGACCCCCCAGAAACTTTTTCCTAGGTTAGACCCCCAGAAACCTTTTCCTAGGTATGCCCTTTCCCTGCTGTATTTTTTGCAAAAAACTCTAAATTATCTTTTTTTATTATGAAAACACATAAACATGGTTTGATATGCTTGTATTATTATTTATTATATAACGTGCTACTTTTCTGGCAAACTTAATTATAAGGTGTTTCGAAGATTCACGAAACTCTTGATGCTTGAGCAAATAAATGAACGCATTCAAAATTCCATTGAATTCTGCTCCATATTGAATTAACATGATTGCAGTAGTAGCGAGCCAACCATCTAATTGAAAATACTAAAAGTTATCATGCACTTAAATTTAAAGAAAAATTTGATAAACCTACATAAACCAACAATTGTAGAATAGCCGGTACAGCATAAAATATAGTCATGGAAAATAAGGCAATCGAAACAGTAATGAAAACTTTTGATTGAATTTTAGACAGTTTATTGTTGGCATGCGTTTGAGATTTTTTGGCAGCATGCATAGTTTTCCAGAAGAGGAAGAGACTGATTAGATATACAACTAAAAATTTATTTTTTAGTTTTCGTTTAGATTTTAAGGTTTTTAGGGTATAAACTGGAACCTAGTGTCTACCGAGGCTCGTAGTTAAGAGTATTGGGTCGTTAGAAAAGTTTTAAGCTCTTGCAGGTTTCATCTAATCTTTATAAAAATGACCCCAAGAGAGTTTTTCTATGTGAGAAATCAATTGTGCGTATTGTCAAAGCTTGAAAACGCTTCATTGGATCTGATTCAGGGTGGACGTCATACATGGGCAGACCCCAGGTTTTTCGCATGGGGAGATGAGGGGTTGGTGGAGGGGGGGAGGGACGTAGAATGTGGGTCGAAAGACCGACAAATTGAGGATTAATAGTTGAAAAGTAGGTTGCTTGGAGCAGCATATTTATTTTTGGAAAAAAGAATATTTTTTAAATTTATCAATCTGTTTTTTTGGTCGCCAACTTTTCGACCCCATCGGGAGGGGGACCAAATGAGGGTTATGGGTTTGTTTGAAAATTCCACCTGGGGTGCTGCCCATGTATGTCCTATACTTACCAAAAAACACAATACTAATAAACCCAGAGTAACAAGGTAATATATGATACCAATAATAAGTGATAGGGGTCAGACAGTTATCCAAAGTTAGATATGTAATATCTTTTAATCCATAAATATTATTCTCTTTGGCTTGGAAAAAGACCAAAAATGTAAGCAATGATATAACTAGTACAATTAGGATGAAAGAAATTGTGTATATTCTCTAAAGATTGAAGACCTATTTAAGAGCATGAACGGAGATCGAAAAGGCACGAAGCTGGTCAAAAAATACATAAGAGTATCCCCTTATAATTTTTTAATTTTGGAAAAAATATGTCTAAAATATTATTTTGAAACAAAATATACTATTTTATAACATTATTTAGAAAATTTTTTCTTTAAAAAATTCAATTTTCACATGAAAAAAATTTTTTTGAGGTTTAGCCTGACCTGGAGCATAGTGATACTACCGCTTTAAGCGGTAGTATCGCTATCCTCCAGGGTATTTAAAAAATTTTGCCATTGATTACATAAGCATGGGAGGGGGTAGCCAAATGATTACGGTTGATTACAGGGGGGGGGGTCAAAAAACCTGAAAAATTGATTACGTAATATCTGGATGACCCCTTATGCCAAAGGCAGGTTTGGTCGAAGACATTAAAAAAATTACATAATTTTGGTTGTTGTTATACCAATTTGGTTTCCATATAACAATGAATCTGTCTATAGCTATCATAAGGGCAATAAAAGACTCAAGGCGATAAAAAACCGCAAAAATTATAGTAATCGAAATGGAGCAAAACATAAAGTTAAATTCGACAATGGTATGTTCGATAGCAACTAGAATTAAAATTCCACGAATAAATGTCCCTATACCTAAAAATGAGACACAAAGTTATTATTATGTACACAGGCTAGGGGACACTCCGAGGTGGGGTGGGAGATAGATGAAAAAGTGGGGAGGGGGTTGAGATTTTTTGAAAATTTGCGTGGGGTCCCAATTATTGCATTTTTAAACAAGTACCTGTGCATTATAAATATTTAATTAAAATTAGTGGTCCTGATAAATTTAATCTTTTTAAAAAAAGTCCAAAAACGTGGCAGCGTGGCAAAAGCAGAGGTTAACGGTGATGTGTGCCTGCACGTCACGTCTGGCACATGTGTCCAAGTGTGACGTGCCAGAACATGTGCCCATGGGCACGTCACATGTTGAGGTTGGAACATGTGCCCAGCACGTGCTAGTCACACATCACATGTCTGGTAGTCTAAACGGCAGAAGGTTATTTCAATAAGTTTTTGCTCTTTGATAAGTTTGACAGCAAAGCCAGACACATTGAAATTTTGATTTATTTTTGAATAAAAATTTCAATGTGTCTGGCTTTGCTGTCAAACTTATCGTGCCGGCACACATCACCGTTAACCTCTGGGCAAAAGCCCAAAAACGTGGCATTTGCCACATTTTCGTGGCAATGTAGCATCCCTAGGGATAGCCCCTTTCATCCGTTCTTTGGATATGGCATTGCCTGGGACCGGGAGGCATCTTGTGCCTGAGAAGAACCCCCTGTTTTCACATACCGATAAAAATCTCCACCGCACTCAAATACACAATAAGCCAGTTGCATTGAAGTTGCCGAAGCTTTTTGTAAAGAGCAAATAAAACAATAATATAAAAAGTGGCTATAATAGTTAAGAAACCACTTGTAATAAAATAAATTTGCATAAATCTCGAATAGCCAAAACCATCAAAAGGTGGTTTGGAATAAATATTAGAGGGTATTATAATAGACGAGTTTTCCATCAGCAAGACACAACTCTTCTAAAATTTTTCTAAACTAAACTTAGCTGAAGATTTAGGTATGTTTTTGCGTTAGCTCAACGTGGATTAGTGTCTCATTGAAAATGCATTATCATTGTTGCGTTAGCTGAATTAATCCTCATTGAAAAGTGCACTATCTGAAGCGTTACGTGCATAGGAAGAAAGGATGGAGCAATGAGCACTTATAGCATTGGCGTAGTCAAGGGGACGGGAGGGCGATCCCATCACCAGTGATCTCCCTTTTCCATTCGGTGAAAGAATTTTTTATTTTGGCCTCAGGAAAGGGCCGAATCATCCAATTTTCAGGCATAATTTTCACGGATTTTTTCACGCACAATTTTCATAGAACAATTTTTACGGGGACAATTTTCACGAACAAACGTGAAAAAATCGATTTGCCGAAAAACCATGAGACTTTCAGAATTTCGAATCTACGATAAACGGCGCATACGGAGTACCGTATCATACATTACCAATTGGGGGAGGGGGGAGACTATGCCCCTTATGTAGCTAGCATCAAGCCAATGTTAAAGATTCATATAGTCTCGGAGTGATGAAGCTGAGTTGAGACTTGGATTCCAAACCTCAAGGCTATATAGCCGAGCCTCGGGATATAACCCAAAACATAAAAGCTATATAACATTTTTTTAAGTAATGTAAATGGGTGCCAACCTTTTTTTTGGTCAACACCATATAGCCTCGAGGTAGCTTGTCCTCCCCCCTCCTTGGGCCAGTCCTTGCCTCAGACAGCAGCTGCGCGCTTCATGCAGCTGCTGCGTGGATCAAGCAATTGCTGTTTGGTCCACGCAACAGCTGATTGAGCTACGCAGCAGCTGTTTGTTCCGTGCAGCGTGCTGCGGCGCAGCTACTGTTTGGTCCACGAAGCAGCTGATTGGACCACGCAGTAGCTGCGCCGCAGCGCGCAGCAGCTGCATGCAGTGCGCAGCTGATGTTTGAGGCAAGGACTGGCCCCTAATTCATGTATGTGCCGTACCCAGGATTGTTTCATGGGGGAGGGGTACAAGATCCATACCCCCGGCTCAGCTTAGAAGTAGTAAATGACTATTTTTATTTACGACTTCAAATGAAATGACTAGGTTCAGCTTTGAAGTGGTGAATGACGACATACAATTGTGTTGGCCTTTCTAAATACACGTTGGACATGTCTGTTCATTAAGGCTTATTTAAAAAAGGTAATGATATTTTCAGGGTGGCTAAAAAAGTGGATTTTTGCGATTTTTCGACCAAATTTTCGCCAAAAAANATTAAGGCTTATTTAAAAAAGGTAATGATATTTTCAGGGTGGCTAAAAAAGTGGATTTTTGCGATTTTTCGACCAAATTTTCGCCCAAAAATTTTTTTTTCTAAAATGACCATATGGAAGTTTTCTATGCGAAGAATCGATTGAGCGCATTGAAAAATATTGCAAACTCTTCCCTGACCCAAAATTAGCCCAAAAAATCAGATTTTTGCCATTTTTTAATGGTTTTTTGGGCTAATTTGGGGTGAGAGAAGCGTTTTCAAGATTTTCAATGCGCGCAATCGATTCCTCGCATAGAAAACCCTCAAAGGATTAATTTATTTAGAATAAATAAATAAATTTTTTTGGCGAAAATTCGGTTGAAATCTACTTTTTTAGCCACCCTGTATTAATATATGATCTTATTGCCAATTTCACATTTCCTTTAGATAGAGAAAATTTGTCATAATATTCTACTAAGCTCTCTAGACATGCAAAATTAAATTCATTAAGATTCAATTGTCCCAAATGATAAAAATAACTCCTGCATAGGCTTCAGTGACGGCGTTAAGAAGATGGCAGGATGATTCATAGTATTTGGATGAATATTTCATTAAAAGACTATGGTCGGGGAAATTTTTTTGTTTTCAACAAAAAGCTTTGCAAACTGGTAGAGGACATTGTTCTGAACAACTTTTCCCCAAAAACAAAACATTTGAAAACTTCATATTCATGGAGAAAAATGGCAAAAAAGATTGTAAAATTTGAAATCTGTATATTAAAGCGAAAACTTGGCGACGTGCAGATCGTGACAATAAACGGTTTTTATTGAAAATCAGGCAATTTTTTTGATGATTTGCCATAAAAACTGTTTATTGACACGGTCTGCATGTCACCAAGTTTTCGTTTTAATACACAGAATTCAAATTTTACAATCTTTTTTGCCTTTTTAAAATTGTTTTAACTTTCTGTTTCTCGATTAAACTTGCTTGTATTATTATTTATGGCTCTCAAAAACATTCGAAATACGTTGTTTTATTTACGTATTGTTTGTTTCATTTGTGTCCTATTTCTGAATTAATGACTTGTATTTTAGTTTTGATAAGGTTGTAAAGCAACGAAACGTCAACGAATAAAGTATTCAACTTGCGTTATTCTCACATCTGGTTCACCAATTAACCTACTCATACTATATCTTTTTTGCCGGTGAAAACATAATACCGCTCCCCCAAAATTTGTGTATTAAAAGCGTTTCTATTGAAATCAAGGAGTCTAAAACGAAATTTCGACATTTTCCACCGTTTCTGACTATACCAAACCCTTTCTGATAGTTTTTAGAAAAAGTTAAAATTTTTTTGAAAAATCGATTTTTTAAAATCTTTTTTGCCATCAACGTGTAATGTCTATTTGTTTATAAACGTTTACAACATTTCTGAGAAATCAGACCCATTCGGAACCCTTCTTTATTACCATTTTTATATTATCCACAAAATCTACTATACAAAAACCGTTTATTCCAATTTTATAACATATGAAAATTACAATCAAAATTTTCAAGATCAACTTTTCCATCCGTCCTCATTTTTTCATAATGAAAACGAACATAAGGTAGAGACAAGTACAACAATGGATTGATATGGCTTGACATAGGAGGATCCAAATGAGATCTATTGAACATGTATTCATACCAGCAAGTAATTGCACCAAAATCGTACTCTGGCATCATTTTGTTGATAAAAAGTTGAGGGAAGTTTCTGAGACGAGGGATATCTTCTATGCCCAAAACACAAATGGTATGTCGATAAATATTCGAGCAGCATTGGGAATTGGGCACGCCTAGCCAAAATGCACCTCTAAAAGAAAAAAATGAGTAAAATTGTAAAGCAGGGTAGGATAGCATTGGCGTAGATAGGGTTGAAGAATCACTCCACTTTAAATTAGGGTTCACCCAACCAGGAAAAGTTGCTATTTTTGTTGATATTATGAAAATTCATAAAAATTTTTGTTTTTACAGTAAATCCCAAATCGTCACCATTTTCGAAATAATTTTACTTGAAGTTTTCGGTTTTTTGGTTTATTACAACGAAAACATGCACATCAATATCATTTCCGTGATTCAATAAAAAGTTGTTTTTGAAACAATTGATAAACATTCAAAACTTTTAGGTTTTTTTAGTTGGCCAAAGGTCGTCCAAAACACATTTTTAACTATTTTTCATTTTAAAAATTCAATTTTTCCCTTGAGAAAAATTTATTTTTTGAAAATTGTCCCATCCTGAAGTGAGATCCGAGAAGGAATAGAGATAGGGGTAGTGATTGGTCTAAGACAGAAAATCTGAACTTTCTCACCTAGTAATATCATTCACAGAAATCCCTCTTTCTGTACACTTTTTTGTAAACCCTCCGGGCACATCCAGCTCCTCCGTTGTCTGCAACATCGGCACAAGCAGCTCATCTATCCCATATCTCCCTTCCAATTGCACCAAAATCTTTGTTAAGTTCAACTCATTCAACATAAAATCCACCATTGGCCTCGACAATGAATTAGTAGCTTGTCCTTTAGCAAAAGTCATCGCACTCTTTGGAATTTTCAGCTTATCAGGGCGCTTCAGCAAATTCAAACCCTCAAAAGTCCAATCTAAACTTTCGTTAAACCTCTCCATCATTGGTTCTTGTACTCTAACATCATTTGCTCCACAAAAAAGTTGCAAAATTTGCATAACTTC